>APFE030717520.1:0-23083 GCA_000404065.3 Pinus taeda
GATAAACGATGAGGGCGATTAATGAGCTAAAACCCCATCGGACATAATAAATAGGAACATGTCGAAGGTTAATGGAGAAGTAGTTCACAATAGGTCACCAACATGGCAAGGAACAAGTAAACACAGATTCTAAAGTGAAACATACATGCGACCACTATGTATCAATACATAACATCTCGCGTATATGAAAGCACACATACAAATATGGTGAGGTACCAGACAACTAATACAACCACCATTAGTAAGCATGGGAATCAATGCAAAAGGTAAAATAAAACATCTTATTAACATTGTTGCAACTTCAAATACATATCATGCGAATGGTCAATACCCAGTAGTGGAACATGGATTGTTCATACCGTTGCTCGGTGTCAAAACCCTAGCCTTACTACAAACCCACTCTCTTAGCTACCAAGAGCTGAGTGAACTTAGATCTCAAGCATCAACCAACTATCTCTATTGGCCTCAACCCAAGTGTTAAAGTCCCATGTCAATGAGGCCTAAGGGAACATTTATAGAGGTGAGGTGATTACTCACCTACTGTGACCCTTGGCCTCCCTTATGACCTTTCGGCTACCTTCATGGCTCTTGAGATTACCCACTTCTTCCTCAGGCCACAATGATTATTACATGCCTAAATCATACCTAACATAGTGGTTGACATAATAGTGGGTGATATTTACATCATGATGAAAAAGATAGAGAGAAAGATGTTGAGGGTTATTAAAACCCTAGAATGTTGGGTGCCCAAATATTTCCACGCTGTAGATGCTTGGTCTTGAGATCAATTCATTTTCTTGCCACTATGCCTCACTTGCCTTCATCTATCTTCTGGTGATGTGCCTTTGAGTTTATTGAAAAGTTACTATAACTTGGAAGTGACCATCTAGCTTACTGAAGGAAAACCTAGTTATGCAAGCTCCATGAGAAACCCTAATCCTTTTGCGTAGAGCAATATCTGTTATGTTCCTTCTACCTACACACAAATAACATTACTCAGACATAATTTCAGACAAATAATCATAATGGAATTACAACCAGCTAATTTGAAAGAATGACATTAATAAATAATTAATCTAGACCCCTGTGTGGTCAATTGTTATGCCCCAGTATTATCAATGTTGTGGCCTTGGGGGGTCCTCTTGGGCTTCCTCAACCGTATTCTCATTTACTCTCATTATCACTTCACTGCACATACTGTCCTGGTATCACTGTCTAATCGAGGTCACTAGTGTTCACCAAGGTTAGACATTGTCATGTTGGTCAGTTGTGCAAGGGCAAACTCTGTTCGCGCCCTTAACTCACAATGTTGTTCCTTTTGAATCGGTATTGGTTCTCAGCCTAGTATATTCCAATCTTTGCCTGATGCTACTGAAAACTCTTCAATTGAAACAAAGATGCACCATTCTTTGAATATGTTCCTCCAATACTGCAAATTGTGTCATGGTAGAGTCTGAGGAGGTTTTAAGAGTTTTCTACTGACAACAGGCTACTATCTGTCGGACACGTCTTACTCCTCTGTGTCGCAGTCCTTATCTTTGATTTGGTTTTAAACCTGATCAGTGCACTTGTAGCCCAACACTTCTTTAATTATGAACCAGAACTCCAATGCATCAAGCCTTGCTTCTGCTACTTCACAACTTGTTTTAGCAATGTCTTAAGGGAGGTATAGTAACGTCTCAACATAAATTAATACAGTACCCCACTTTCAAAAACCTTGTGACAAATGTGCTCAAATCTGTCTCACATCATTAAGCTCAGAAACAATCCAAAATTTGTCATAAGAAAACCCTGAGCTCCTTCAAAGTATAGAGAGCTGAAGCATGAATATAAGCCAACAAACTTGGGTTTCTAGAACAAATTGAAAGCCAAAATAAGGCCTCAGAACCCATGAGCTTAGGTAAAGGACCTTATGCAACGTGTTTGCATTATCTTCTAGAGTTTCCTCGTAGATAGCTCCCAGATTTGTTTTGGTCCCTGTTACAAAGCCAACAAATACGAATTGGAATGGAGTATTCGAACCTATCTCATCTGGAAGTGGGACTTAAATAAAGTGGGTGGAATCGCTAAGTCGCATAGTCGTGTTTTGCTGGAAGTCGCACTTGGATGGCTGGGAAGGCCTGCGACCTCGTGACTTGCTAGAGGGGATTATTGAAAATCAGCTTCATAGTTCCAAAAATCGTAGGACAGGGGAGGTCGCACCTACCTCTGCTTGTTTTGGGGCAATTTTGTGACCTAGCGACTTGGGAGAGGTCGCAAAGTCGCATTCGAAGGGGGTCACACTTTCTGGAGATGATCTAGATGCGGTTATGAGACTTAGTAATCTAGGCAAGGGTCGCACGATCACAACATTGAACAATTCACATTGATCATTGTGTTTTGCAACGACGATCTGCCACTGGGTGACCTCCAAAGAAAATCGCACAACAACACGACAAGATTGGTCACATAGTCATCGACCCTCTTCGAGTGTGATATTGCGACTTCCAGGTGATCAGTGGAATGTGTAATCCTTCTGAAACCATGCCCCTGTGTTTCTTCCTATTTGTTTCACAACATCACGTTTTCAAAAAACGCGTTGACTTCTGCAAGGTTTTCGGTTTGCATTTTTCTGTGGAAACCCCTGTGCTGTTGTCCTCCTCTAACTCATGTCGATGTGTGGCACAACCTGTGTGATGTGTATGCACTTTTTCCAACGCTACTCCCATTGGTGATTAATGTTCAACACCCGCCATAGTTTTTAACCCGTTCAATACGTCATTACCATGTTTTGTCGTGGGTGTAAGATATCGCCTTAGTGCCAAGGCCTCCCATTCTGCTGCACGAGTATGGAAATTACCACAAACCCCAGGATGACTCTTTCGATGAAAATATGACCATAAGCTTGTCCTTCGGTATTACAACCCTGCCCAAAATCCTCGAGGGTTTCTTTGAGGTTGCTTATTAATGTGTCTGCAACCATGTATGTTCTTTTAGGAGTGCCACTTTAATGCGGTGAAAATGTATGCGAGGTCCTAAATGCAGGTTTCCCCACGCTATCCTCTGTCATTTCTCATTTTCATCCAGAGAACACTGATAAATTAATCAGGAATGGGAATAGCTCTACTGATACTTTTCTTTAGGCTTCTATTTATGATATAAGTGATTATGTCAAACTGTCAAAGGGGCATTGTGTCAATACATGTAATCTTTCAATTTGAAATGAGAAGAACCTAAAGTTGTGCTCAGATGAGGCTTTATCCTATTTAAGGCCAGTGGAAATGGAGATGGCACGAAAAGAAGAAATTGAAAATGTTATATGCATTGAGGAAGTCGACTCAAAACTGACAAAGTGTGCTGAGCTGTTAGCTAACAGTGATAAAAACGAGATGAAAGAAGACAATAAAAGTGCTTTGAATTTTAGAGGACATTCCTTGTGTAGCGCACAACTTCCAGAATTGGCAGATGCAGTCAAATATGTAGCAGGGGATGTGTCGGACTCTACACATATTGCAACAGAGATGCTTTCTGAGAATTTTTTCAGAGAAAAACTCAAAACATTTGGATGTAGATACTTGCCATCAAATGAATTCTTCAGGTCCAAAAATAACATTAGAATGGTTTGCAGATATGATTCCAGGTGATACAAACCACTTGGAGTTCACATCTGTGAGGTTTAATGAAGAAATTGGTGATCCATTCTTACCCCAGGATACTATTTCCAATAAGAATGAAATAGGTCTTTGTGAATGTTCAATACCAGAAAAAAATGTCAAGCCATTCGGGTGCTCTAGATTTCATTAGATATGCGGGTGCTCTAGATTTAATTGGATATGCCCGCATAATGAGCATCCATTCTAAAATGGCATCGATGGGTGCCTCCCCATGCGCTTTGGGACGAGTCGTGATGCATGGATTCGATGCGTATCCATGCTTAGTTCATTTATTGCCTCGTTTAATTCCCTTCATCGTGATACAAGCCACCAACTTATGTTAAGGGATTATTCAATGTTCTTGTTTACAAAATATATGGCATCTTCAACCACTTTCCTAAAAAGAAGGTGGAATGAAAACAAGTTAGTTCATAACATTTTTATTTTTCATGTGAGAGCGTAAAATCCAAATTCTCCTTTTGAGACAAATTCTAAACTAGGAATTAATAGAAAATCCAATTGATGATGACTTTGACATCTGTGTTTCCCCTGGGGATGATGTATATATAGAGCAAGTGGCTTGAAGTACTAGCAAACATGGGTTTATAGGGTTGAGAAGTTTCAGCTATGTCAAGCTAGGGTATCAAGGGTGTAAGGGGAAAAAAATGTTATTATGACCCAAATGAACAACCTGAGATGGGGAAAAATAACCATGAATCTAGGGGGATACAATACGAAATAATTCACCCCATGATGTCTAACAATGCTGATGAGAATGTGCCTTCTCTTTTAGCAATTCCGATTTTCTTCCAAACCCTAATATGGGCACGTAATGAAAGCCAACTTGGAGACATATATGCCCATGTGCAGGGCCTTCATCAATATGTGTTGTCAACTATAGAAAGATGAGTTTTGAGGTCATAGGGGAACTTTCAATGCATCTTTGAAGCATCAAATATTGAAACCCTAAAGTCATCATGAGGTTAGTATATGATACAACACATGATGTGGGGATTCAATGTGTGACGTGTGAATGGACGCACCAAAGGGGGTGGATAGGCAAGGTCGTGTGGAGAGTGACCAGTTGGGGGGTCCTATCAAAACCATATAAGCTTGGAGCGAGTGGCGGGGTACCCAAAGTTTTGAATATGCCCAAAAATTTGGGTGGTGTTGTAGCAGCTACAACAGGGTGTCATGTTATTTTGATGTTATGTTGTCATGTTTTTTTGCTTGTCAGCAGGGTGATCATTATAAATACTACATCGAGCTATATTATAAATCTCTATGGGCAGTATGTTTTCTTTTTAGTAGTTTTGTTGAGGTATAGGTGTGGTTGAACACCGACGATGGTGTCCCCCAAGAGGGAGCAATCTGTAACATCCCTGGTGAAAATTCCATGTAATAAAAGTTAATAAAGGAAATATATTAACCACAGTTGAAGGGACACTTATTCCAAGCTTAATGTTGGGTAAGACATCCTAGTGTGGGTGTTCATTTGGTTTATTATAGTTAAGGAAATTGGCAAAGGCAATGGCTAAGGCTTTGGAAAGACAAAATGACACTTTTGGCACATTAATTTATGAAAATAATGGAAATTAGGAGAAAAGGAAGGTGAAAGGTCACAGGTTGCATGTGAGGAGGAAAATGAAGGAAAATAATGGACAATGAAGAAAATAGAGGCATAATTGATAAAAAGGCTTATGAGGACCAGTTAGTACCTTTTTTCAGTTTAGTTTTAGAGCTTTCTCCTTATTCTCTCTCTTTATCACTCTTCAACACTTAGACTTTTCTTGGAGCACTTTGGCATTGGATCAAGAAACGCAAAGGAGGCAAGAGGAAGGAAGGAACACACAAGGAAGAGTGGGATCAAGCAGCTATAATGATATTTTTTTGTAGGTATCAATTTGTATGTGTGTTTTCCTTGCTAGATTTGGCATGCATGGTATTGCATGTGGTTCTTTGTTGTTATGGCATGGATTTTTCTAGGTGTGACAAAGTTTTCAGCCTAGCCTTTCCATTCTAGATAGCCATGGTGTGATGGGGTTCTCAAGTTTTGGTTGATTTGTATTGTTGGATGGATTCGAAGCTGAGTGAGGTGGATCTTCGAAACAAAGAACACATGGCATAGTGATCCCTAGATCAGACTGTGGATTGCGGTAAAGCCACTGGCCTAATGACCCCTGAACCGAACTATGGGTTGTGGTAAAGCTAGGTATTGTGTGCCTTGGTGGGCCTAGGAATCCTTGACCGGTTAATGGCGAGACATATGGTAAAGCCTAGAGGTGGTTTCCCTTGATTAGACCTAGGAATCATTGTCGGCGAATGGTGGGATATGCGGTAAAGCTTAGAGGGTGGAGTCACGGTATAGGGCCTAGTGATCTGTGGATCAGACTGTGGATTGCGGTAAAGCCTGAGAGACTAGGAGACGAGAAAATTCCTCACGATGTAGGTGGAGAAATCTGGTGGCATCCATGCTTGTTTTGGCCTAGTGATCTAGTGGAGATCATGGTAAAGCCTATTATTACATTTTTATTGTGTTGGCCTAGTGATCCAGTGTGGATTGTGGTAAAGCCTGGTTTCTATTGATGAGGGTGAGGTGGTTTAGCCTCACCCTGGTTGGTTCTTTTGGTTTGAGTCCCACATTCATGCTTGGAATATGGCATGGCGGTGATTGGTTGAAGAGGGATTTGGCTCAACCAATCTAGGGTCAGGTGGAACGTGGTAGTCCCATCTCGGGTTGGTTTTTGCATTCATTAATAAGAGGTTATTTTCTTGACATCTTATGTGTAAATGTACAAGTTTATATGTGGATTCTATGCCTGAAGTATCCTTGATATTTCTATTGTTATTATGCTAGTTATAATCATGTATTATGACAATGATGATGTATGGTTGTCTTCATATTTTGATTTGTAAATGAATGAACAATGTATCTATGACCTAATAGATGATAATGTAGCTAATGATATAAGGGAACAATGTTTCTTAGCGATTCTCAAATAAGTATGAGACCCCTATGCTCAAATTTGTTGTTTAAACATGTAGATTACATATTTATGACATGTTTGACGAATTTTCGATCAGGGCTGGTAGGGGTTTAGTCAAGTCCTTGTTCAAGTATTATGTTATTATATTTCAGTTCTGAAAGTGTCATTGAGGTCTGAGCTCTGAGCCTGAAAAAGTGGCACAAATACCGGAGTCGTAGGCACAAGTCTGAGGAGAAAATTCCCAGACGCATGCATACCCATGTTGTGGGAGCATCTAGAGCCTCTTGGACACATGCATGTCCATATCAAGGGAGTGTTTGAGGATTTAATGGTCTAAAAATTGAGTTGGTCTTAGGGGTGGTTACCTTAGTGGTTGGGATGGCTCCTAAGAGTTTTGTTGTTGATGTGGAAGGTCTGTGTGGTGTGTTTCCATCAATTCCACTTCCTTAAGGTCACTTATGAGTTTGAATCCCATTATAGCGGTCTTGGGTTGCATATTTACCCCGGTCGGCCGGTTACTTGGGTAGATGTGGGGTGATGGTGTTACGTCGACAAACAATAAAATATGTGAAAAATTATACCCGTAAGTTTACATGATTAGATCTTATGATTATGAGGGAGAGGGTATATCTAGATCCACAACTCAAAGCACAACAAGCATGACCCTTTACCCCAAAACTACGTACAAACACACCTAATCAAAGGATGTAGAATGTGTAATGTCACAATCTTAAAGGTAGATGACTAAAGACTGTAGGATAAGAGTTAACCTTACCATTATATGCTCGTCCAATGTAGCATGGTGCTCCTTTATGGCCTTAATTTGTCTTTTCCATTCATAAGTCATGCAATATATAATCTCCAAATTGGACCCTAGAACATATATCCACAATATAACAACTACATAAACGAAATCAACTCTTACATAAACGAAATAAACTTAACCTGTAAAGCTTGGACCTAGCTTACTCATAAGTTCTTCCATGACCATTAAGTTCTAATCTCTTTGTTCATCTCCCAAAGAGTATATAAAAAGTATCATCAACACATCCTCATGTATTGCATTGATCCTTGAAGTATATTATAAAACATTTATAGCATGAGGAATAAGTGAAAGAGAATCAACATTTAAAATATTGGAAGATATTTCACTGATTTTACATAGTAATGGTGTGGGTATCTAGGAATTCCTAAATAACATCAAGTATATTAAATTTCTCATGAAATTCTCATGGAACTATTTTGCAAGATAACTCTTCAAAATGAGATGAAAATTTTGAAAATGAAATATATTAGATATACCTTCATACTCCACCAAAATAGATAATTTGTAGAGTTTCCAAGATGAATTTCACACCTTTAGAAATTGTTTGCCTGACCTAACAAATAACTAGTCTTCATATAAATCCTAAGCTTATACATATACAAAGAATATGTAGAAAACATGTAGAGGATAATAAATTAATAAGTTACACCTATGTTTAAATATGTGGTTCGACAAAACTACATTGTTTCTTTTTGAGTTCCTTTACAATTTTTTTTTCTAGTAAAATGAAATGTTGCATATTATAGATTGGACTTTGCATTTTTTAACATTTCTAATTAAGCATTTTAAATTTGTAAATTTTATTATAATTTTACAAAATAAATTTTATATATTTTTAATTATAAAAATGGTTATAATGTTTATTAATAGGTAGGAAAACAATTAAAAAAAAAAATTACAATTTAGTGATATTTACAAAAAGTTTAGTAGATGAAATATTTTTTTACTTGCATTTTATTATATAACTTTAAACCAGAATATAAATATTTTATTATTTAAAATACATTTTTGAATCCATAAATAAATCAAGTTCTTAAAAAATATTTGTCAAATTTTAATTAAAAAAGAAAAAGAAAAAGAAAAAAAAGAATTCATTTCATCGGTAAATTAAACTACATATTTATAAAATAACAAAAAACAAACTATATATGTATATAAAAAATGGTGTGAAATCTTACCGATATAACCCGTGTCTCGTGACAGGAGGCCGGTTGGCGAGTGGACTAGCGAGGAACTTCAACCAATCCAGTCCAAGGGAGTGTAGTGTAGTATAAGAGGCGTAAATTTTTGAGAAGAGCTAGGGACTAAGAAACCTTTACATAATAGTGAGGGATGATGAGTTTTTCCAATATTTATTTTAAATATGTATTTTTTATTTTAAAATATTTATAAAATTTTTAAATATATTTAAAAAGGAAAAAAAATATTATTTAAATAATAATTTAAATTTTATTCATCTATATAAAAAACTCATTACATATATATTTTTATTAAAATGAATTTTATTTCTTTTAAAGGAATATTTTTTCCAGATAATATTAATAGTATATGAACTAATTTAAAATAGTGAATTTTATTGTTTTACATTAAAAGGAATGGCCCACGTGAAAATATTCTCATGACTAAATTGTGTAGGGGCGATATTTTTGCATGAAGATGCAGGTTCCATCAACACCCGATTGCGTGTGGTGGAGCGAATTCAAATTGATTGCTTGTGGTCGAGCGAATTCAAATTTTCGTGGAACTTCATGGAATGCCCAGTAGGGATGGAATTTTACGGGCTACTTAACCGTCGCCGCCTATCAGATTAAAATTCCTAAAACACTATTTCAAAGAATCTAAAAAGCACTAATACAGGTGGTTAGGAGTCGTGTGGTTTTTAAATTGCTATCCGCTCCCTACCAAAAAGCTCCCAGTTCGCTTGTTACCGTTTGAAAAGAAGGAGAGGATGTATAAAAGCATTCTCAGACCAACATGCTCTCACTTTCGTTTCATCTTCTTCTCTACTGTCAATTGCACTGGTTTGGCTTGGCTCGTTTCTGGTTTCTTGTCCATTTTGCATGGCCATGCATGTTGTGTTTTACAGCCTTTTTTCATTTGTTTGGATTACAATGAGTGGTTGTTTTTGTTGATCTTTCTTTGCTTTTATTTTTTTCTTCCAAGTTTGCGTTGTTTGCCCTGGATTTTATGACTAGAGAAGAAGATGGAACTCGTTATCTTCGATTTCTATGAATTGACTTGCAGGTATGTTTTTAATTGGACGCTGTCCCGTAAGCATAGAGATATTTGAACATGATCTGATATGAATTCTGATGTGCAACAGGTACAGAGGAGGGTTTGCCAGTGAGGAAGAAGATGACGGGAGAAGCCTGGCCTGTTTCTATATATGTTCCTATGTCAGAGGTTGTCTGGTAAATGGTTTGGTTTACAGTGAATTTAGGGAGATGACATGAAGGATTAAGGATGAAGAATGGTAATTATTAAACACCATGCAAGTAAGTCCATGATTGGTTTAATGTTTTTGATTGGCACAGGACAAACTTCGCCCTCGTTCTTAACCTTGAATCAAATCGAAAGAGGATCGCCCTCGGCCTCGTTCTTAACGTTGAATCGAATCAGCTAGACATGCACATTCCGTCTATCTCTGTTTCATTCTTGATTTCTGTAAATAGTTGACCCGG
This sequence comes from Pinus taeda, assembly GCA_000404065.3. NCBI lineage: Eukaryota > Viridiplantae > Streptophyta > Pinopsida > Pinales > Pinaceae > Pinus > Pinus taeda. The sequence goes on from APFE030717520.1 coordinate 10,127, forward strand.
AGAGTATGTTTGCTTTGTTTTACTTTTGCTGCAAATGTCCAGCGATTTTGGATTTCTGTGAAATTATTCAATCGAATGGAGGAACATGTGAAATTATTCATACAGCCGATTCAGTCCATCCTGTCATTTTTATTATTCTCCATTTGGTAAAACTGCCAACCCCGTAGAACATTGGGTTAACCCACTTAAAATGTCTTGCTAATCGGGCGTAATATATGCCCTAGAAATCTGTTACAGCAAAATTTCATTAAAAATGATAAAATTTCATTAAAAATGATTGTGAAAACTAAAGGTTAGCTAGAAGTGGTATTGATGATTAAGGTACTTTTGAGATGTTTGATTTACTGGTAGGGGGTTAACCTTTTGTTTCTCTTCATTTTTTTAGTTGTGTGTTTTGCTCAGGCTACTCCACTTTTTAAAAGATAATAACTACTCCCCTAAGCAGGGAATGCCGTCCGCCTCGACTCCGTCATTCAGTGATTCTCATACCAACTCTGTCATTCAGTGATTCTCATACCAACTCTATTATTCAGTAATTTTCCTCTTGGTGAACCTCTAACCCCGTAGATATATGTTCCCCAAATTTTTGCTAAAAGATTTAAATGACTCTGGAAGAGGTTAAACATTGTTATTTCTTGTTTCAGTTACATACTGAAGCTCTAGCAAATTGCAAGAGGTTTACTGTTATTTCGTTCAGCGCCAGCCCCAACGACATTTCAATTCATAGCGATGGTCATTCCAAGTAAAGCTTATTTGCTTTTCATTTCATTGTAAATCCTCTTGGCTTAGCTAGTGATTTGAAATAAACTCTGATTTGCAACAGGTTCGCTGTTCAGGAAGAAGATGAGACAACGGATGCTTTTTTTTCAATCCCAGGGGCACATAATTCTTCCGTGGATTTGTATTTTCGGGGTGTATGTATCATTTATCATGAAACGGCGGCAGAGCCCTTTTCTTTTTTAATCTTTGATTGCAGTCACATCGGAGGTAAGATGAGACGCAAAAAAAGTGCCCAGAGGCACATAATTCTTCCGTGGATTTGTATTTTCGGGGTGTATGTATCATTTATCATGAAACGGCGGCAGAGCCCTTTTCTTTTTTAATCTTTGATTGCAGTCACATCGGAGGTAAGATGAGATGCAAAAAAAGTAGATCATGAGTAGGATCAGTCTGAATCATGTAGATACGCAAGGTTGAAGCGTTTAATTTTTTTGGTAGTTGCTTTGCTAATTGGATCTGACCTGGTAATGAATTGAAATAGGTAAAATGATGGTTCGACATGGAGGAAAAAGATGACAGAGGAAGCTTCGGAGCTCAGGTTTGTGTGGGTTTATTTGAGCTGTGAAATCTTCCGTCTCATAAATTCTATGTCAATCTCACATGTGGTGTTTACGTCTCATAAATGATTTTGCAGGAGGGAGGATAAAGAACGCTTATTTTGGTCTCTTGGAAGAAGCAGAGAACAAGAGGTATTTTCTCACCTGTTTTGTCAGTGAAATTATTGAGGAGAGTGTATAGATGACATCATTACGGTGGTGAAAGAGAGAGTTCTTTTCTTATACTTTTTGTGTGAAGGTGGCGCAGGTACCTGCAATTTCAATGAATGGTAGTTTTTACGGCACTTAGCTTTATTATGCCCGTACTTTTAGGTAAACCGGTAATCCTGTCGAACCCCTTAGAAAGTCTGGTTAATGGGAAATACTTATCATGTTCTAGTGTTAGCTTCACTTTACATCTTTACCGTGTCTGCGTTTTTTTTTTGTTTTTTTTGTTTTTTTTTAATTAAATTTTATTTGTGTTGTTCGATGGGTTTTTCATTTTGTTGTAGGATATATGGTAGAACCTAAGATGGATAGGTAGAGGGGAAATCTAGGGGAGTAGATGATTCTGCTTAGTGAATTTAGTATGTGGACTTGTTTTATGGTTATAGTTTTGTAGGTTAAACTCTCTTATTTACTATTTTAATGATAGGTTAAATTTTTTATTTATTGTTTCAGAATGAAGTATATTTGTTTTTATTTTATTATTATTTCTATTCTAGACTAATATTAAGATCAATTCAATTTATTGGTCATTTTAGATAAAGTTTATTTGGTTTTAATTTTGTTTTTTTTAAGTAGTTTGGGTCATTGATTTTGGTTAAGATACTAATTTGAAATGAATTATGATTTGGAATAAGTTAGAAAAGAGGGTTAATTATTGAAGAAGAAAATGAGACATTGAGTGTTTTAGAAGAAGATAAGACATTGAATACTTTAGGTCAGTTTTATTGCATCATTTAAATCAATTATATATAATGAAAATGGTTGTATAGCTCAATTATTTTTAGATTTTTGTTTTGTAGAAATTTCCGAAATGAAATTGCAGGTTGGAGGAGAGGAGAGAAATGAAGCCTAAACTAATTTGAAAAAGTAAATACAATTTTTTTCATATTCTTTGTCAAATAATTATCCACATAAAACAACTAACTTCTTGTTATATGGCTATTGTACTTTTAAATTAATTTGTTAAAATAATATTTAACCACATTAATTTATTAATATGAATATTTACAAATTAATTAAAATGAATATTTATAAATTTGTTAATCCAAATTTTAACAAACTAATTAAATATCTCTAGAAATATATTTATGTTAAAAACTATAGATAATTATATTGATGAAATATGTTTATATTAGAAACCATAGATAATTATATTGATGCTATTGTGTCTACTGCATCCCATTTTGTTCCTTCATTTATAAAGGATTTTTGGATTTTCTCCTGTAGAGATTTGATGCCAGTAGGCTATTAATGCGAGCAGCTATTCTCACTATCATAAACCTCACACCTCACTAGCAGCTATTCTCACTATCATAAACCTCACACCTCAAAGTTTGGTTGTAAGAAGTTTCTGTGATAACTTAACAAAACATTCTTACAGTGTTCTTTAAAACTCATTCAATTTTGCCTAATGCTCTAGCTCAACGCTCTTTGACAAATTAAAGACCCATCCCATCATTCTCCACATCGAACCGGGCGAACTCGGTGGTGTGCTAATATTGCTGTTCTTGTTCCAACAAGTCTCATACCACAATCTTATGCAATTAAAAATACAATAGTGGAATGCTTTACACTAAATCACAATGTGATAAAATGGCCCAATCAACCTAGTACCAGATCTCTATATCTTTAATTAAGAAAACTAACAGCTTTCTAATTACGTTTACCAGTGATCTCACATACCAACGATTTCAAGGTGGCTTGAATCTTGAAGGCGATGATTCAAATCTTTGCGTCCGCTAATTTCTGAAACAACCAGTTACTTCAGCGATTCCATCCTGAAGCACATCATCAGTTCCAGCGATCTCAGTCAAAACTGGAGACAATAATCCAATCTCTGCATTCACCAATAACTTGACCGGCAGTCAAGCTAACGTTTTCATCCAAATCGCATTACTATTTCCAGCGATTTCTCCTCTGGAATTTGACCACGCATTATTCATACTTATTTGCTAGGCGCATACATTATCAGCATTTTCCTCCTTTTGCTCAAGGCAGAGCAAAACGATTATCAACCATATTAAGTACATGTGATTGTCTTATTCACATTTATTAATGTAATTTTCTAGTTTACAAAATAATTAGAACAAATAATATAAAACAGATGGAGTGAAATCTTCCCAATATAACATTTAAAACTAAATAAATAAAAAAACCATGTAATTGGAAATATAAAATTTATCAGGTTAAAATATTATTATAAAACATATATATTCTTTTAAATTTTCAAAAGTGTGAGAAAGGATTAGGTTTTTTTATTTAGGTTGTAGTTTTTTTTAATGTAAATATGCAGATAGATTTATTTGTTTTGAAATAATATTTTTAAAATTTCAAGTTAATTATTAATAATTAAATAAATAAGATATAAAATTAATGTTATAGAATATTTTAATAATATAATTATATTGAATATTTAAAAATAGTTATATTTTTTCAAGTAATAAATATTATAAAAAATTAAAATAAAATAGTTCTAAAATAAGTTATAGATTTTAAATATATAATATGGTAGACTATAATATTGATAACAAAATAATTTATAACATTAAAATTTATTACATCATATGAAATGATGTGGTGGTGTTTAACGGGAAGTTGACACTAAAAAACTTTGGTCTATAGACATAAAGAAACAAATATTTATTTTGATAGTTAAGATTTATCCTATGCTCAAAAAGCTTGAGAGAAGCCCCAGAACTCACTAAAATTGGACATGTAAAGTTAAAAAAATCAATATAAAATAGATAATTTTTTTATCTAAATATGTAAAATAATATTAAATAAATAAATTTAAAATAAATTTAAAAATTTGTTGATCTAAATTTTAGAAAACTAATTAGCTAACTCTCGATCTAAAAGGTATGTTTATGTTAAAAGTCATAAAGGTTTATATTGATAAGCTAATGTATATGCTACGTAAGATTTTTTTCCCGTAGAGATTTGATACCAGTAGGCTATTAATGCTGCGAGCTATTTTGACTATCATAAACCTCACACTTCACGCTTTGGTTGTAAGAACAAAACTTCCTTAAGTGCTTCTGGATCTTCTTGTAGCGGTGCCAAAGCTCTGGTTACAATTCACTAATTGCTTCAACATTTCTCTGGTTTTTGGGACCATGTAAGTCAATACCAAAACCACTCCTCATGCATAAAATCGTTTCCCTGTGATCCCTCATCGATCTTAACACAAACTGCAGTCTGGATCTGTAATATGACTCTTATTTCAACCAATACTCTGTTCCTACAATTAATCTAGCTCAACGCCTTTTGATAAAGCCGCGTCAATTATTAAGGTTACCGAGGGAGTAAGAAACTTTTACATAATAGTGAGAGAAATGGTTTTTTACATATATATTTTTAATTTATTATTTAAACTATTAAATTTTTTAGATTTAAAAAAATATTAAGATTGTACATTTAATAAGAAAATCAAGTAAATATAAAGTTTTGCAAAAAGTTATATAATATAAAATAATAATTAAAATACGATAATTATACTAAAAATAAAAATAATTCATAAAATTACTTTACTTTTTTTTATTTTTATTTTTAAAAGTGAATAAGTTTTCCTATTAATGAAGATAATATTGAAAATATATGGAATAATATAAAATGAAATTTGACCGCTTTTGTATCAAAATATTATTATTTTAAATTTTAAAAACTCAAAAATTTAAAACAGCGAATATTATTGTTTTATATTAAAAGGAATGAAATATTATTATTTTAAATTTTAAAAACTCAAAAATTTAAAACAGCGAATATTATTGTTTTATATTAAAAGGAATGGTCCATGTTAAAATGTTTTCATGATTGCATTTTGTAGGGAGGAATATTTTCGTATAAAAATTCGGGTTCTATCAACGCTCAATTCCTCCTTGTGGTCGAGCAAATTCAAATTTTCATGGAACTTCACGAAATGCCCCAGAGGGATGGAATTTTATGGGCTAATTGGCCGTCACCGCCCATCGGATTAAAATTCCTAAAAACCATTTTATCTTCAAAGAGTCTGAAAACCACTAATACAGGTAGTTAGGAGTGGTTTCGTTTTGAAATTCCTTTGCCATGCTTGGCTTGTTTCTTGTCCATATTGTATGGCCATGCATGTTGTGTTTTACAGCCATTTTGAAAATGATTTTTTTCATTTGTTTTAATTACAATGAGTGGTTATTTTGGTTGATCTTTTTTTATTTTATTTTTTCTCTTCCTAGTTTTGCATTGTTTGTCCTCGATTTTATTGACTGGAGGAAGTTATCTTCGATTTCTATGAATTGACTGTCAGGTATGTTTTTAATTGGACGTTGTCGGGTAAGCATAGAGATATTTGAACATGATCTGATATGAATTCTGATGTGCAACGGGTACAGAGGAGGGTTTGCGAGTGAGGAAGAAGATGACACGAGAAGGCTGGCTTGCTTCTATATATGTACCGCTATCAGAGGTGGTCTAGTAAGCAGTTTGGTTTACAGTGAATTTAGGGAGATGACATGAAGGATTAAGGACGGAGAATGGTAATTATTATGCATCGTGCAAGTAAGTATGCCCATGATGGCCTCATTCTAAATCTTGAATCGAATCGAAACAGGACAGCCCTCGGCCTTGTTCTTAACCCTGAATCGAATCAGCTAGATACGCACATTCTGTCCATGTCTGTTTCATTCTTGGTTTCTGTAAACAGCTAACCCCGACCGTATGTTTGCATTGTTTTATTTTTTAGGCAGGATGTCTAGTGATTTTGGATTTCTGTGAAATCATTCATTGGAGTAGACGAACACGTATACGTTTTTGCTTTTTGGTTTTTTTTTGTATGTATTTATATACATAGATTTTACTACTAGCATGTATAACCTCTAGCATGTTTGGCGCTCTAATATTTGTTTCATGGTGTTACCTCAACATTTAAATTCTTTGGCAGTTGCTTGCTAATTGGTTTTGACCTTGAATTAGAATGAAAACAGCTTGAAAAAAAGGGTTCGACATCGAGGAAGTAGATAACAGCAGAACCTTCTGAGCTCAGGTTTGTTTTGGCTTTATTTGAGCTGACGATTTTATGTGTCTCTCTCCCATTCATAAATGGTTTGCAGGTCGAATTGCGGGAGAGAGGTCGAAGAATGTTTATCTTTATTTTGGCGTTCAAGAGGAAGAAGAGTCTATGCGTTCCTTTTTTTTCTTATTTTGTCAGTGAAAGTGGCGTGCAATGTCAGGGAATGTTGCTTTGTACAGTCATCTGATTCAGTCCATCCTATCACACTCATTGCTCTCTGTTTGGGTAAAACCGCTAACTCCGTAGAACATTGGGTTAACCCACTTAAAAAGTCTTGCTAATCGGGTCTATTAAATGACCTCAACAATGTTCAGCCAAATTTCATTAAAAATGATTATGAAACCTGAAGGTTAGCTAGAAGTGGTATTGATGATTAAAGGATTTCTGAGGTGTGATTTAGTGGTAGAGGGTTAACCTTTTGTTTCTCTTCATTTTTTTAGTCATGTGCCTGCATCGTTTGCTCAGGGTATTTTACTTTTTAGAAGATAATAACTACCTTCCTAAGCAGGGAATGTCGTTGGCCTCGAGTCCGTCATTCGGTAATTCTCATACCAACTCTGCTATTCAGTAATTTTCTACTTGGTGAGCGTCTAACCCCGTAGATATCTGTTCCCCAAATTTTTGCTAAAAATTTAAATGAATCTGGAAGAGGTTAAACTGTAAACATTGTTGTTTCTTGTTTCAGTTACTGAATCTCTAGCAAATTGCAAGGGGTTCACTGTTATTTCGTTCAACCCCAAGGGCATTTCAATTTCTAGAGATGGTCATTCCAGGTAACGCTTATTTGTTTTTAATTTAATTGGAAATTCTTGATTATTGGTTTTAGCCTAGCTAATGATGTGAAATAGACTCTGATTTGCAACAGGTTCGCTGTTGAGGAAGAAGATGAGACAACGGATGCTTTTGTTTCAACTTCACAGGCACACAGTTTCTTCCATGGATTTGTTTTTTTCCGGGTGTATGTATCATTTATATATCATGAAATGGCGGCAGAGCCTGTTTCTTTTTTTTTTCTTTAGTTGCAGTCACAGCTGAGGTAATATGACATGCAGAAAAGTTTATAGAAGATGACAAAGGAAGGTTCCGAACTCAGGTTTGTGTGGGTTTATTTGAGCTATGGTTTCTTTAACCATTTAACCGTCTCACGGGCTGTGTTTCCCTTTTATAAATTCTACATCCATCTCACAGGTGGTGTTTCCGTCTCATAAATGATTTGCAGGAGGGAGGATGAGGAACGCTTATTTTGTCAGTGAAATGATTGAGGAGAGTGTATCGATGATACCATCATGGCGGTGAAGGAGAGATGTCTTTTCTCATACTTTTTGTGTGAATCTGGGGCAAGGAGAGATGTCTTGTCTTATACTTTTTGTGTGAATCTGGCGCAAGTATCTGCAATTTTAATGAATAGTGGTTTTTACAGCCGTTCGCTTTCTTTTTCCGTACTTTTAGGTAATCCGCTAAGCTAATCTGTAGAAGATGGGGTGAACAGTCTGGTTAATGGGGAAATACTTATATAAAATATGTTTCAATAAAGTTCACAAATTATGATTCGATGGTGAAATACTTCCATAAAATCCCTTTCACTGATTTTCACAAAATATGATTCTAAAGATGATTATTGAAGCAAGGTTAGGTAGCCGGTTGGATGATTTCGTAATAGATTCCTTTGTATTTTTTCCTCTGCATTATTTGAGAGTTTTTTATTTTTTCATTAAATTTGATTGGCGTTGTTTTAGGGATTTTTCATTTTTGATAGAGGATTTAGGGTAGAATCTAAGATGGAGGGTAGAGGGGAGGGGAAATCCATGGGAGTATGAGAAGGTAATAGATGATTTTGATTAGTGGATTAAGTAGCAGGCAGAGTTTTAAAAGTTGTTTTATAGTTTTAGGTTAAACTTTTTTTTAGGTGATATGTTAGATTTTTTTATTTATTATTTGAGAATGAAGTATATTTCTTTCGTTTGGTTTTTAAACTCACATAATTTCAATAAATTTGCCATTTTAGGTAAAGCTCATTTATATTTAATTTTTAGTAGTTTGGGTTATTGATTTTGGTGTTAGTAATAATTTGAAATGATTTAAGCAAAGCTCATTTTTATTTAATTCTTAGTAATTTGGGTTATTAATATTAATGTACCTAATAATTTGAAATGAATTCTGATTAGCATCTAGAAAAGAGAGTTTTCCATTGAGGAAGAAGATGAGACCTTGAATTCTGATGTGCAACAGGTACAGAGGAGGGTTTGCTAGTGAGAAAGAAGATGACACGAGAGGACTGGCTTGTTTCTATATATGTTCCTCTGTCAGAGGTGGTCTAGTAAGCAGTTTGGTTTACAGTGAATTTAGGGAGATGACAGGAAGGATTAAGGATGGAGAATGGTAATTATTATGCATCGTGCAAGTAAGTATGCCCATGATTGGTTTAATATATGTAATTGGCACAGGACAACCTTCGGCCTCATTCTTAATCTTGAATCGAATCGAAACAAGACAACCCTCGACCTCGTTCTTAACCCTGAATCGAATCGGCTAGATAGGCACATTCTGTCCATGTCTGTTTCATTCTTGGTTTCTGTAAACAGCTAACCCCGACCGTATGTTTTCATTGTTTTATTTTTGATGCAGGATGTCTAGTGATTTTGGATTTCTGTGAATTATTCATTGGAGTGGAGGAACATGTATACGTTTTGTTTTTTGGTTTTTTTTTTTCTATGTATTTATTTACATAGTTTTTACTGCTAGCATATATAACCATAAACATAATATTTGGCGCTTTGATATTTGTTTTATGGTGTTACCTCAACATTAAATTCTTTGGCAGTTGCTTGCTAATTGGTTTTGACCTGGATAATGAATGAAAACAGCTTAAAAAAGAGGGTTCGACATCGAGGAAGTAGATTACAGCAGAACCTTCCGAGCTCAGGTTTGTTTTGTTTTTGTTTGAGCTGGCGATTTTATGTGTCTCTCTCCCATTCATAAATGGTTTGCAGGTCGAGTTGCGGGAGAGAGGTCGAATAATGTTTTTTATTTTGGCATTCAAGAGGAAGAAGAGTCTATTCGTTATTTTGTTAGTGAAAGTGGCGTGCATTGTCAGGGAATGTTGATTCGTAGAGTCATCTGATTCAGTCCATCCTGTCACACTCATTTCTCTCTGTTTCGGTAAAACCGCTAACTTTGTAGAACATTGGGTTAACCCACTTAAAAAGTCTTGCTAACCAGGTCTATTAAATGACCTCAGCAACGTTCAACCAAATTTCATTAAAAATGATTATGAAACCTAAAGGTTAGCTAGAAGTGGTATTGATGATTAAAGTATTTCTGGGGTGTGATTTAGTGGTATAGGGTTAACCTTTTGTTTCTCTTCATTTTTTTAGTCATGTGCCTGCATCGTTTGCTCAGCCTTTTTTACTTTTTAAAAGATAATAACTACTCCCCTGTGCAGGGAATGTCGTTGGCCTCGAGACCGTCATTCGGTAATTCTCATACCAACTCTGTTATTCAGTAATTTTCTACTTGGTGAGCGTCTAACCCCGTAGATATCTGTTCCCCAAATTTTGGCTAAAAGATTTAAATGACTCTGGAAGAGGTTAAACTGTAAACATTGTTATATTGTTGTTTCTCAATGCCTTACAGGTTCCTTCTCTTTTCAACTAGATAGGATCCGGGGATTAAAGTCTCTCTTCTTGAGGATACCTTTCCAGCATGTTTTTAGAGGACAAAATTCCGAAGCCTACTCTCTCCAAGCATGCTCTGTCCCTCCTGCCTGGACATATGCATCTTGAACTTATTTTGGAGGGGCTAATCCAAAGTCAAGGTTTTTTTGTGATTTAGTAAGATTCCCTTCTTGTTGTGTGCTTTATAGGTGCCTGCAAGCATCTGTCTCATCTATGGGATAATCCTCGTTTTTTTATATTCTCTCTATTTTTGGGAGCACGTGGAAATTATTTGTCTGAGTTCCCTTGAGAATAATATGAATGTTGTTTTGTGTAGTTACAGGGAGGTATTTTTTTCTATCTAAGGTGGGAGCAGGTTAGTTATTTTATGTATGACAACTGCTAATTATTGCACAGCAACTATGATGTATGCAAATTCTTAATGGAAGTGTTTTCTTTTTTTCTCCTGGGAAAAAAAAATTTTGTTCTTTCCTGTTTCAGTTACTGAAGCTCTAGCAAATTGCAAGGGGTTTACTGTTATTTCGTTCAGCCCCAAGTGCATTTCAATACCTAGAGATGGTCATCCCAGGTAAAGCTTATTTGCTTTTAATTTAATTGGAAATTCTTGTGGAAATTATTTGTTTGAGTTCCTTTGAGAATAATATGAATGTTGTTTTGTGTAGTTACAGGGAGGTATTTTTTTCTATCTAAGGTGGGAGCAGGTTAGCTATTTTATGTATGACAACTGCTAATTATTGCACAGCAACTAAGATGTATGTAAATTCTTAATGGAAGTGTTTTCTTTTTTTCTCCTGGGAAGAAAAAATATTGTTGTTTCCTGTTTCAGTTACTGAAGCTCTAGCAAATTGCAAGGGGTTTACTGTTATTTCGTTCAGCCCCAAGTGCATTTCAATACCTAGAGATGGTCATCCCAGGTAAAGCTTATTTGCTTTTAATTTAATTGGAAATTCTTGTGGAAATTATTTGTCTGAGTTCCTTTGAGAATAATATGAATGTTGTTTTGTGTAGTTACAGGGAGGTATTTTTTTCTATCTAAGGTGGGAGCAGGTTAGTTATTTTATGTATGACAACTGTTAATTATTGCACAGCAACTATGATGTATGTAAATTCTTAATGGAAGTGTTTTCTTCTTTTCTCCTGGGAAAAAAAGATATTGTTGTTTCCTGTTTCAGTTACTGAAGCTCTAGCAAATCGCAAGGGGTTTACTGTTATTTCGTTCAGCCCCAAGTGCATTTCAATACCTAGAGATGGTCATCCCAGGTAAAGCTTATTTGTTTTCAATTTAATCGGAAATTCTTGATTATTGGTTTTGGCCTAGTTAATGATTTGAAATAAACTCTGATTTGCAACAGGTTGGCTGTCGAGGAATATGATGAGACAACAGATGCTTTTGTTTCAACCTCAGAGGCACACAATTTCTTCCATGGATTTGCTTTTTTTCAGGTGTATGTATCATTTATGTATCATGAAATGGCGGCAGAGCCTGTTTCTTTTTAATCTTTGTTTGCAGTCACAGCGGAGGTAAGATGACATGCAGAAAAGTTGATAGAAGATGGCAGAGGAAGCTTCGGAGCTCAGGTTTGTGTGAGCTTATTTGAGCTGTGGTTTCTGTTAACCGTCTCATAGTATGTGTTTCCCTCTCATAAACTCTATATCCATCTCACAGCCTACAGGTGGTGTTTCCGTCTCATTAATGATTTGCAAGAGGGAGGATGCGGAACACTTATTTTTGTCTCTCGGAAGAAGCAGAGAAGATGAGGTATTTTCTCACTTGTTTTGTCAGTGAAATTATTGAGAGTGAATCGATGATACGATCATGGCGGTGACGGAGAGGTCTTTTCTTATACATTTTCTGTGAATGTGACGCAGGTATCTGCAAATTCAAAGAATAGTGGTTTTTACAGCACTTCGTTTTGTTTTTTCATTTTTTCCGTACTTTTAGGTGAACCCCATAGAAAGTCTCGTTAATGGGAAATGCTTACATAAAATCGGTTTCACTGAATTGCACAAAATATGATTATAAAGATGATTATTGAAAGCAAGGGATCTTTATCGAAGCAAGGTTAGGTAGTCGTGGGTTGGGTGATTTCGTATTAGCCTCACTTCGTGTTTTTACCTCTGCATTATTTGAGTGTTTTTTAATTTTTAATTAAATTTTGTTGGTGTTGTACAGGGTTTTTCATTTTTGATGTAAGATCTATGGTAGAAACTAAGATAGATGGGCAGAGCGGAAATCCAATCCATGGGAGTCTGGAAAGGTAATATATGATTTTGATTAGTGAATTAAGTAGTATGTAGGTTTTTTTTATAGTTTAAAGGTAAATTCTCTTATTTTAATGTTAAGAATTTTTTATTTATTATTTGAGAATGAAGTATATCAATTTCACTATTGTTTTAATTCTGGACTCAACACTATTTTACTATTGTTTCAATTTTAGAATCAATACTATTTCAATCCATTTGTCATTTTAGGTAAAGTTCATGTGTATTTATTTTTTTTAGTTTGGGTTATTAATTTTGGTGTATTTAATAATTTGAGATGAATTTTGATTTGCATTATGTTAGAGAAAATAGTGTTCACCATTGAGAAAAAAGATGAGAGATTGAATGTTTTTATTCAATATAAATGATAATTTCATTCATAGGTTGGTTTATTTAGATAATTTAAATTAATTATATATAATTGAAATAGTAG
>APFE030717524.1:0-89912 GCA_000404065.3 Pinus taeda
AATCACATTAATGGCACCCCCAAGATCCATCAAAGTGTGTGGGACATTGGTACCATTGATGTGGACATATCCTATAGGGCTTATGGGGTCCAAATACTTTGGCCAAATTACCTTCCCTAGAATTAAATCGGACAGTTGTCCAATGACACTAATGGTAGGGGCATCTATTTTCATGTCCTTGGATTCTTGAATCACTTCTCGTTAATCAAGTTGCTATAAATAGGTACATCCTTGATGGGTTGGAGAAGAGGAATCTTGACAAATAGGTTTTTCAGATCTCCTAAAAGTTCAGTCTCCTCTGGGGTAGGTTGGATTGGTTGAGTTAATCTCTTAGGAAATAATGGATTTACTTTAAGAATACATTCCTCTCTTTCTTCTTCGACCTCCCTAGATGGAGGTGGAGGTTGGTTATCTTGGGTAACTCACCCAGATCTCAGGTTAAATTCCTGGATCTCCATAGCATAAGTTGGATATGATGTCTCTCCACTATATACTTGTTGCGTCCCTCTGTTGTTCAGGTTTGGATTTTGCTAGGAAGGAATCTAGGGTTGTTTAGTTGGAGCAGAGTGTAATAGTTGTGGTTGGGTAGGTGGTGAAGGAAATAAGGCAGGAACATTGTTGTACTATGGTCTCCACCCCTAGGGTGATGCATTGCACTGAGGTTGTGGCAGAGTATATGTTTGAAATGACTAGATGGGTGGCTGGGAATGATACTGAGATGCAAAGGACCAAGGAGGAGGGGTAGACGATGAAGGATGAGCAAGGGGTCCACAGTAAGGTATGAATGTGGTCTGGTTGGGGTTGTAATATGCATGGGATGACCATTGCATGCTCCGTTGGTATGGCCTAGGCCCATCAGGTCTCCTTTGGTTTATGTAACATACTTGCTCAGTGACCTCTTCAACTCCTTGACATAAAACTTTGAGTCTAGGAAAAGAAAAGGCACTTGTCTTGGAGTGGTTTCCTTCATAGACTGAACAAATCTAAATAGAATTCAATGGACATTCATTCCTAACATGCCTCTTTGTGCATCTAGGACAGGAAATGGCCAACGCTTTCTTTACTTCCTCCTGATTTCTCCTAATGTGCATAATGTCCATTTGTAAGGCAAGGGTTTACAACATCTCACTCTTGAAATCTCCCAGCATGTTTCCAATTTAACCCTTGATGGATGAATTGGAATAGGATGTACTGACCTTAGGTCGACTTCCCCTACCCTTTTTCCTAGATAACCTAGAATGGTTTCTCAAGATAGTCTTGATATCCTCATAGGATAACCCATATATATTTCGTCCTCCTAACAAGTGTAGGGTATCCAAAATGTCTTCCTTTACTACTCTAAGCAAGACCAACTTCAGTGACTCAAGGTCAAGTGTGCACCTGGCCCTTTTGTAACTAAGCTCGAATCTTTATTCATAATCCTCTAGTGATTCATCATTACCTAAGGTCATCCTAAAAATTCCCCCCTTAGTATCGTTAGACCTACAATATTCTCGATACTTGTTGTTGAAGTCTTGCTACATCTGAGCTTAAGTTGTGATGTTATCCCTAGGTAAACCTATGAACCACTGCAAAGCTGCATCCTTGAGGGTATATGGAAATAGTTTCAACTTCTACTCATCATTTGTATGGTCATAGTTTCGGCATATAACAACAATCTCAAATAGGAAAGTGTCGAGATCTTCTATGGTCAGGCCATGGAAATTAGGAAGGGTAGAGCGGCTTATATTCATCATCTTAGTGTTCCCATTTGTTTCCCTGATGGGGAAGGCACCCTCAACTCTCTCTCTATCCCCTTTGTAATTTATGTTTTCAGCCATTGGCTTGGTAGGAATGGGTTCTTCTTCTTCTTGCCCTGTAGGTTCTTCAAATATGTCTCATTGCTCACCTAAGGGTTCCTCCAGTTCATAGGCACCGAAGAATAGGGAAGGATGGAAATTAGATGCGGTGAGGTTATTTGGAAAAATCCCTAAGTTATCCCTATTCCTACGAGGCATGAAAGGAAATGCTTTTGGTTTAGTTTTGTGTTTTTTTTCCAACTTTGAAAGTGATTGTAGAATTGAAATTGCAGATTGAATGAAAACTACTGATAGAATGGAAAGATTAACTACTTGATTGAAATCTAACTTGTAGAATTTAAATTGCAGACCAAATGAAAACTATTGAATGAATGAAAGGATTAACTACTTGATCAAAATCTAACTTGAAAAATGGAAAGGAAAGGAAAGAACGTAGAATGAAAAGGAAGCAAACTATATTACTTTTGTAGAAATGAAACTAATGGTAGTGTATTAGAAACAAGAAATAGAAGAAAGAAAGCAGTAATCACATATTACTCAGACACCTCCCTTGAAATGGCACGAAAAGTGATAACCACCAATATTGCAGCAGGAATGTTGCAACTCTTGGGCTACCAACTTTACTTTATCAATCAGGGGTCATACAAACTTAGAGGAGATAGTGCTATATACACAAGTAACTGTTATGGTTCTACGTTTTGTCACTGTTCAGCTGGCGAGAGACCACGATGGTTTTCAAGCTAGAATTCTATGGATTCAGAAGAAGCTTGGTTCCTTGATGAAAGAAATAGAAATCTACTCTAAGAGAGAGTTGATCTACAGCAATAATGAAAAAGAATGAAACTCAATACTAAGGAACACCATTTCCTAATTAACTGCTAAGAGCTATGCTTTGCAATAATGCGAAATTAACAGGAAAAAAATGCTATTGTACTAAGAATGGAAGTAAAAACATCAAACATCACTTATCATGTATGTAAAGGACTGTAATAAATCTGTTTTTCCTTTTTGTGCTTTTCATGAAAAATCAAGTGTGCAAGCTAATATATTTTTGTGGTATGGCAGGTGGTTTAGGGATGCTGGTGGATGGCCGAAAGGCTGTGGAGACGTTTAGAAGGTTTGGGAGGCCCTTGGTTTACATTGGGAGGCTTCCCAGAGGTTTTTCCTCAATTTGGCCTTGAAATAGGTCACTATAGGAAAACCTATAGGATGTACTAAAAACGTACAAGATTCTTTGTATTTCTACATGATACTGTCATGGGCAAAACGACGGGTGTTGGAGGTGATGGAAGGCTTAGGGAAGGTGGTTGATTGGTGGAATCGAGTGGAAAAAGGCCTAGGATCACTCAAAACCAAAAACCAAGTTTAGGAGATGGTTGGATTCGCTCAAAATGCTTGAGGAAAGTTCTATGTAAAATAATGAAATTAGTGAAGGTTTTGCTGAAAACAAGGAATTCCTATGGGTGGATGAAATTGGAAAGTGGTTTCTGGCTATGATATCTCTTTCTATTTTTGAGGCACCTACTCTTCATCAAACATCTATAATTTCCAAAAATTCATGTAAACAAGAAGGATTCTCATGAGCTAGAAAAGCATAATTTAATGAACTAACTGTCTACCTTATGCATGAATATGTTTCTGAATAAAATGGTACCATGGATGAGATATAATGAAAGAATTAATATAGAAGATATGGAAATGAAATCCTACTTTGAAAAACTGACAAAATGCTAGTTTAAATACAACAAACTCTAAATCTTAAGAAATAAATGGAAATTTGTCTTTTTGGGGTTGCATAAGGGTCTTTTCCTCAGGTCATGATCCAAAAAGGAAGAAGTGAGGTTAGGACACCTACTGACAACTTTGTGGTGCTTTATTTATTTCTTCTAACCTGCTACTGAAGTAAGGCACAAATTGAAGCAAACTAATAAACAATTAAACAAATCTACACTACTTGCAATGAAATACTTTTATTGATAGTTTAACCATGAATCTATGAAGCTAAGCTAAGCATATAGATACAAGAAGAGGAGCCTTTGATTCTAGGGTTGGTCCCTAACCCAGAGGTTTAGCCCTCTAAGTTAACTCAATACTGGATCAAGAAAAAGCTCATTCTTATGACCAAAACAGAAAATTACATCAAACACTTCCACACGTCTAGATCTTGAAAATAACAAGTGTTTTTACAAAAAAATTCGAATCCTAATGATGCTCTATGCCTTTATAGTTATACAACTAATGTATCCAATAACTTCCTTAAATTTAGTGAGGCTCGGCTCCCAAACTCGAGATGAACTAACTCTCTCTCTATTACTTGCTTGGCTACATTCTAATCTTCACGACTTGGATGCTTGCACTCCGAGGTGGTGGGACTAATGGAGGAATATTCAAATGGTGGAGTAAATGAGGAGGATTTACCTCCTACAATATCACTCCCTTGTCCCATTCGAGTTTCAAACCTTATTCTTGCCAAAATTCCTTGATTTTGCCTTCTAAATCTACATTCAGTGCATATTAGTCCACTATGTATAATCTCTCATTTAACTCATCTCCTTAAACAAAATATAATCAAAACATGTAATAAGTTGTGAGAAGAGCTTCTTTGACTACGCTAGGAGGTGAATTAAGGCCCATATAATTACCCAATGATGAGTCTCATCAAATGGGTGTTCCAGGTTTGTATCAAATTCTTTTGTAGGATCTCTGCATCAATATTAAAATCTGACCAAGAGTATGACCCCAACAGTGATGAATGCAACCATGAAAACCCACATTACAAAATCATGAGAATTGTGACTATGGAAAATAAGTCTATGTATGTGAGAACATGGAGACTGTGGAGAGGAGGGATTTCCTCTTGAAGGTTATTGTCTAGAATTGAAATGGACACTGATTTTTTATAGCCATTGGTTTCATTACATAAAATGCCTTGTTATGGTTGGAAATAGATGCATATAAAAAACCTTTCTTAAAGACATGTTATAGAATTTTGAAATTCAGTTATGAAAAACAATTTACTCATCAAATCTGCAATCCATTTTCACTAAAAAATTAAGAAAAAATTGTGGAATGGGGGCATGTTTTCTTTTTTATGCCATGTAAGACATCTAATATCATAGCTAGAAGGCTTTGGAGGAATTGAGTAAAGCTTAAATAATTTTTGAAATGATAATATTGTTGGTTTTGATGATCCATTAGGATTCACAAGCTCAAGCATTTCAACAAACTTATTCATTTAAAAATGTCATTGAGGGAGAACACTAATGCAAAGTAGAGCTACATTAATGTCCCTCTTTCATCTCAGAGTCAAGAACCTTCCATACCCATCCTTTGTATTAATCTCCCCTCCAACCCATTTTACGACATTGATCTTGTCACCAAACTCCATCACAACAATGTGATGTCTTACTATCAGCTCATTTACTACACAACTATACACGTCAATATTCTCTTTTACTTTTAGGGAGTAGGCATATTTTATGATCAGAAAGAAACATAGCCATAGAACAACTCATGCACATTCTAAAAAATTGATGCTTTTATCACAAAGTAGAGATATGAAAAGATTGGGTGTTCTAGGTTTGTATCAAATTCTTTAGCAGGATCTCTGCACCAATATGAAAATCCTATGAAAAGTATGAACCCAACAACGATGAATGCAACATTGAAAACCCACATTAGGAAAACATGAGAATTGTGACTATGGAAAATAGGTCTATGTATGTGAGAACATGGAGACTATCAAGAGGAGGAATTTCCCCTTTAAGGTTCTTATCCACAATTGAAATGGACACTCATTTTCTACAGCCACTAGTTTCATTGCATAGAATGACTTGTTATCATTGGAAATAGATGCATATAAAAAATATAACTTGAAGACATGTTATACAATTTTGAGCGTCAATTAAGGAGAAAAAATTCAGCCATCAAATTTTCAATCCATTCTCAGTAAATATCTGACAATAAATTGGGGAATGTGTGTGTGTTTTCTTCTTGATGCCATGTAAGACATCTAATATCTTAGGTGGAAGAGTTTGGAGGAATTGACCAAAGCTTAAAGAGTTTTTCAAATGATATGATTGTTGGTTTTGATGATCTATTAGGACTCACAAGCTTAAGAATTTCAACAACCTCACTCATTTACAAATATTGTTGAGGGAGCACATTGATGAAGAGTAGAACTACTTTAATGCTACAACCATGTATGTATTTGATCTCAGAGTGGAGAACCTTCCACACCCATCCTTTGTATTAACCTTCCCTCAAACCATTTTACAATGTTAATGATGTCACCAAACTCCATCTCAACAATGTGTTGTCCTATTATCAATTGCAATAATACTAGTCCACAACTATACACATAAATATTATCATTTAGTTTTAAGGAGTAGGCATATTCTGTGATCACAAAAAAATAGAGCTGTATTGCAGAAAAACTCATGCACATTCTAAAAAATAGAATTTTTTATCACAAAGTAGTGATATGAAAAGAATGGGCGTTCCAGGTTTCTATCAGATTCTTTTGGAGGATCTCTATATCAATATTAAAATCCCACCAAGTGTATGACCCAAAAAATGATGAATTCAACCAGAATAACCACATTAGAAAAGCATGAGAATTGTGACTATTGAAAATAATTCTATGCATGTGAGAACATGGACACTGTCAAGAGGAGGGATTTCCCCTTGAAGTTTATTCTGTGCAACTAAAATTGACATTTATTTTTTACAACTTGTAATTTCATTGCATAGAATGCCTTGTTATGGTTGGAAATAGATGCACATAATTTTTTTTGCTTAAATACATGTTATAGAACTTTTACAGTCAATTATCGAAAAACAATCCAATCATCAAGTTTGCAATCCATTCTCACTAAAAATTTAACAACAAATTGGGGAACATGGGTTTTTTTTCTTATTTATGCCATGTAAGACATCTAGTATCTTAGCTAGAAGACTTTGGAGGAATTGAGGGAAGCTTAAAGATTTTTTCAAATGATAGAATTGTTGGTTCTGATGATCCATAGGATTCACAAGCTCAAGCATTTCAACAACCTCACTCATTTAGAAATATCATTGAGGGAGCACACTAGTGAAAATGAGTCCTACTTTAATGCTACAACCATGTTTCTCTTTGATCTTATAGTCAAGAACATTCCATACCCATCCTGTGTATTAATTTTCCCTTGAACCCATTTTACAACATTGGTCATGTAACCAAACTCCATCTCAACAATGTGGTGTCACATTATCAGCTCAAATGATACTACTCCGCAACTATACACATCAATATTCTCATTTACCTTTAGGAAGTAGGCATATTCTACGATCACAAAAAAATAGCTATTGTAGAACAACTAATGCACATTCTAAGCAATTGATGCTTTTATCACAAAGTAGTGATATAGAAAGAATGGGTGTTCGAGATTTGTATCAGATTCTTTTTCAACATGTCTACATCAATATTAAAATCCCACAGAGAGTATGAATCCAACAATGATGAATGCAACCATGAAAACCCACATTAGAAAAAAAAATAGAATTGCGACTTTGGAAAATTAGTATATGTGTGTGAGAATACAGAGAATATCGAGAGGAGGGATTTCCCCTTGAAGGTTATTGTATGTAATTGAACTTTACACTTATTTTTAATAGCCACTGATTTCATTGCATAGAATTCCTTGTTATGTTTGGAAATTGGCGCATATAAAAAATCCCACTTAAATATATGTTATAGAATTTTGACACTCAATTATGGAAAAACAATTCAGTCATCAAATTTGCAATCCATTCTCACTAAAAATGTAACAACAAAATGTGGAATGGGGGTGTGTTTTCTTCTTTATACCATCTAGGACATCTAATATCTTAACTAGAAGACTTTGGAGGAATTGAGGAAATATTGAAGAGTTTTTCAAATGATAGAATTGTTGGTTTTGATGATCCATTAGGATTCACAAGCTCAAGCATTTCAACATCCTCACTCATTTAAAAATATCATTGAGGGAGCACAATAATGCAAAGAAGAGCTACTTTAATGCTACAACCTTGTCTCTATTTGATCTTGGAGTCATGAAACTTCCATACCCATTGTTTTCATTAACCATCCTTCAAACCTAATTTACAACATTGATTATGTCACCAAACTCCATCTCAAAAATGTGTTGTCCTCTTATCAGATCCAACAATAATGCTCAACAACTATACACATCAATATTCTCATTTACTTTTAAGGAGTAGGCATATTCTATGATCACAAAAAAACAAAGCCCTATTGTAGAACAACTCATGCACATTCTAAAAAATTGATGTTTTTATCACAAAGTAGTGATATGAAAAGAAGGGGTGTTCTAGCTTTGTATCAGATTATTTTGCATTATATTTGCATCGATATTAAAATCCCACCAAGAGTAAGACCCCAACAAGAATGAATGTAACCATGAAAACCCACATGAGAAAAACATGAGAATTGTGACTATGGAAAATATTTATATGTATGTGAGAACATGGAAACTGTCAAGAGGAGGGATTTCCCCTTTAAGGTTATTGCCCACAATTGAAATGGACACTCATTTTTTACATTGATTTTATTGCATAGAACGACTTGTTATGGTTGAAAATAGATGCATAAAAAATCTCACTTGAAGACATGATATACAATTTTGAGCATCAATTATGGAGAAACAATTTAGTCATCAAATTTGCAATCCATTCTCACTGAATATTTAACAACAAATTGGGGAATGTGTGTGTGTTTTCTTATTTATGCCATGTAAGACATCTAATATCTTAGGTGGAAGAGTTTAGAGTAATTTACGAAAGCTTGAAGAGTTTTTCAAATTGTATAATTGTTGGTTTTGATGATCTATTAGGATTCACAAGCTCAAGTATTTCGACAACTTGACTCATCTACAAATATCATTGACGGGGCACATTGATGCAAAGTAGAGTTACTCTAATGCTAAAACCATGTCTCTATTTGATCTCAGAGTGAAGAACCTTCCTATTGAAGACCCCAAAAATCCGGTCGACAACAAGGGGGATACCCGCCCGGTCCGGACCTTGGTTGGCAATTCCTTATCCATTTGGTATAGTAGTTCCGACTGGGGATATGGGACTAGTTTCCCAATTCAGTGTGTGTGTGTGAGAAAGATGGGTGTTTCTGTTCTAAATGGAATACTTCTATCTAATCTAATGCTATGATATTGTATTCTAATAAACAGAAAAACATCGAAATTTATGCTAACCCGGGGTGTGATCTTTCTTCTATGCAATCTAAAAATATTTCAAATAATAACTGGTAATAAAGATCATTCAACAATCATAAGAAAGGAATTCGATAAACATGAACTACTTTGTATAAGAAGTTAGACGAAACAGTTTTGAAAAACTTATCACATAAATGAGATATTCATACGCTAAACATAAACAAATAGTTATCACCATACAAAAGTGCCAAATGATAACTTAGACATCCATGCTATAATATATAAATAACTCAAAACTGAATATCACTTTAATGCAAAAGCAGAAATGGTTAAGAGAGAAAAGTACCATTTATAACTAGTCCTACTTATGAGCTTCAACCGATAATTGATTTATCTCTCCTTGATTTAACATCTACTAAGAGTACAGAAGTGCAACATGAGTAGTAGATATCAAATGCAGATGTCAAATAGACCATGTTCCATTCATTCACCAAAACCTCCTCTGAGGGTGCAAAAGTGCATGTTCTGAGGACAAGTTTTTGATAAAGTTCTGGACCCTTCTCTAAATGCATGAGAAGGGTTTAAATACTACTAAATAAATAACGTATTTACAAAAATTGAGGATTCGGTTTAAATGACCGTCATCTTTCAAAGAAAAACTATTCTAAAATTAAATCTACTAACTATTTTTAAATCTACTCCTTAATGTCGCAAGCATTTAGTATTTTTCTGAGTAGAGTCGGTTGACTGTCTTCCACCTTTGGTTGAGTTAAGCAAACAGAATCGGCAAGAGCTGGCATTATCTTCTCAGTAAAATTGATGATATGCTTGAGAATCATCTAATGAATATGTATCATTACCATGTATGCCTGGTAAAAATCCCATTTCAACTTGGTTAACCCTTGGACTGCTTCTGCTTTTCCTTCAGTCCCCTGTTTACAGTTTGCTTCTATCGCTGATTTCTTGCAATTTTTGGGGCTTGCAGGTGACTGAGCAACTAGGGACCTTCCCTTTCAAACAATTTTTCGTAGCGATGTGCTAAGCGCTAATCGCGCACTGGAAACTGCCTCTGTTTCTTGATCCAGGCTTCCCTGATGTGGTTTTTGCCTCTTGCACCTTTTCCTCTCATTCGGTATAAAGCCCAAAATTTGTAAAAATAGTATTTCCATGAGCTCTTGACCCTGAGAATTAAACTGTTTATTTCTGGTATCAACATCATTGAATACCCATTCAACCATGGCTATATATGAGAAATCTGTGATAGATGCCTCAGAAGAGTTCTGCGGCTCTTTTTCTTCATTGAATGGATTAAGTGTGCCTTCTAAACTGTATATTGGAGTGATGCCTTCCCTCCTCATAGTTTTCTGCATAATACCCTGTATAACGCTTCATCCTTCTTTGATGAATTTTACATTGAGTCGGAAGTAATGATAAAGGACAAATGACATGAAAACTTTTAAATGTCGAAGATATACAAGACATACCACCTTACGTGAGCTATTTCTTCAGAAAACACAACACCCTACTTCATTAATAACTGGCAATAACTCGTTAATTTGCATTAAAATATATGACCAACTCTTGGGTAAAACGTTTTCTCGAATAATGAGCCAGAACCAATTGCGATGGAGGGGTCCTGCAATTTTGTTTTGCGATGTCGCAGATCGTAGTATCGCAATATCGCAGTGTCATCGTGTT
Source organism: Pinus taeda (assembly GCA_000404065.3). Taxonomy (NCBI): domain Eukaryota; kingdom Viridiplantae; phylum Streptophyta; class Pinopsida; order Pinales; family Pinaceae; genus Pinus; species Pinus taeda. Next base: position 10,706 of record APFE030717524.1, read on the forward strand.
GTTTTTTATCGCAAGGTCGCAACGTCGCAACATCACAGAATCGCAATGTCATAGTATCGTAGTATCGCAATATCACAATATCGCAATGTCGCAGATCATTATAATCCTTGTGTGATTCATGTGATTTTTGCGATGTGCGATATGCAATCTCGCATATCGGTGATTTTTAAAAAAATTTCAATGTGAGTGCTTCTTCAGTATATGTGATGCGATGAGGTTTCGTGTCGCAATCTTGCCTTTTGTCATTTTAACTCATTTAGAAGGTGTATCCTACCATCCTTTGCGTGATGCGATATCCTTTAAGGAGTGAATTTAATTTTCTTCATTATGAAACTTAGGTTTTTTAGATTTTTCAAGGTATTTTCCTAAGTCCATGATGTTGTAAGTTTCATCTAAAAAAGAAAATGTAATGCTAACTAATTTTTTTGAGGGTCCCCACTTATTTAGTATTAGCAATAATACTTCAAAGGAGGGGCGCTATTGGTGGCCACAAAAATTGGAGATTCACTTGGAAGAACCATTTATCTCTGTTTTTCTATTGAACCTTTTCAGCTTCCAAAGCAACAAATTTTTCAGAAAATTAAACTTTATTATGGAAAGATAAAGTACATTATGCTCTAACCTGTCAGTGACATTTTGCTTCAGCTATTTTCAACTTTGATTATTTGCTGCCTCAAGTTAGTCCTTGTGTTTACATCAGTCATTACTTGGTCTGTAAAGATAAAAAAAGGTATTCTTTGTAAACCAGTTTTAAAATATACTCATTTGTCGTAGGTAGAGCCTTTGCTGCCAACAGATGTTCATAGCCTCGACAGGGTTACCTTTTACCCAACAATGATCCTGTATCCTACTTAAAGAAACCTACAACTCTCAAAGAAGAATCCACATCTACACTTATTGCTTTGATTTTCTTTTTATTCGTAAAGAACAATGTCATGGTTTGGTGGCCAATTTATGACACAGTCATTCACTCAATTTATAGCTTTGCTAAACAATCTGGCTCATGATGAGACCCCTTTCCTCTTTAGTGTAAAAATATTGAGTCATTGCCCTGTTGTGGTATGCAGTATTTGGCAAAGTCATCAAGTTATAATATCTGTGATTATGATAAGCCGGCTCGTAATGAGACCTCTCATTCTTCAAGATAAAGTGTATCCTTGGATTGTTCCTCTGAAAGTTGTGATTTCCTTAGCAGGGAGGAAGCCATTGTCTTCTTTAGATAGCTCTAGATGACAATGATAGAGTTTTTGGAAGTAACTGTTCTACAAAGAATCTTTATTTTGTTATTGATACCTTTCACTACACTGATATAAAACAATTTCTTCACTAAAGGTTATTTTCATCAAACTTTATGAAGTTGAAACTAGTGTCATATCTAGGCTAGAGTTTTTAACTGTATTTTTCAATAATAAAGATCAATTTTCCAAAAGATTTGCTATTTATACAAGCGAAAAATCAAAATCTCAAAGAGAGTTGGTATCTTTTTCGTAAATGCCTAATGTAACCATTCACAACTGGTTTTATTATGAAAAAAAGAGAAAAACTATTACTCTACGAAATAGAAGAATAATCTTCTATGGAAAATACTTCTTAAGAATTTGTCCATTGACAGGAAAAGAGTCTCTTTTACCTGCTAAATCCTATAACACAAATGTCGATGGACCTAAGACTTCTACAATTTGAAAAGGACCAAGTCAGATTCTTTGAAATTTTGTATGTTTCCCCTTTTCTTCATGTGCCTTGTCCCATTTTAAAACTAAGTCTCCCACCTGAAAATCTTTTCTTGTCAATATATTTGAATCAAAAGAGGATTTTACTAGTGCCTGATGATGAGTATGCATTTTCTTAGCTTGTTCTCGTTGTTCTTCTAATTTGATTATTTCCGTTTGCCTTAAGTGTAATGAGGAAGTTGGTACTTCATCAATGTATTGAACTAGAGACAAAGAAGGAATTGCTAAATGAGTCGGAAGAGCAACTTCTCTCAAGCTTGGCAGATGACTAGCTAGGTAGAGAATTTAAGGAGCCCAACTACAATACTGGGCCCTTGGAAGAGATAAGGGTACATTTAGGTAGGAGGACAGTCAAAAGAAAAGGAAAACAATTAGGGTTTGCCAGTTCAAGTGCACGCAATGCAAAGGAAGAAAAAATGTTAGGTGTATTAGGCTGAGTAGGTAGTTTGAGGTTGCAGAAACAAGGTTGTCATTACTTTTTTTCTTGTCAAGAAGGACTCATCTCACTTATGGCATTGACGCCATGGCAGTTGCTTGATGGTACGACAGTGGAAGCATGACTAACTTCCCCTTTCATTCCCCAAAAATCATTCACTAATATCCCCTCAAGGACCTTGGGATTTGCCCAAATAGTCTAGTTTCACTCTATTCTTATTAAAAACCAGGTTGACATCTGAGTTGAATTAGTGAAAACAAGCCACATTTCTTGTGTAAAATTGACCTTTCGACAATCCATACATTTCCCTATGCTCAAGTTTACATTCTATAAACTAAGCATGCATCCATTCCTTTTTCATTCCATAGAACTCATATTAACTTCGAACCCTATTATCTAGCTCCCTAAATCATTTCCCCACCCCTATTCTACAAGAAACTATATAAAAACCCCAACAAATACTAAATATTCCACCCCATGGTAACTATAGCCAAATAATAAAAGTCGAGAAATATTGGGTTCATTTGGAACCAAGTATTAGCCCTTCCACGTTCATTACCCTTGGGATTCATTTAACACCCAGTTAAATGAATAACCACATTAAGCATTCCCCCCAAACTATACCCTATCACCCTCTGCATGTAGTTTTATTTTCGGTTTTATTAATATTTGATTAATAAAATAACCAAAGCCTGAAAAATATTAGTCCTTAACCTAAGGTCTAAAACCCACCCGAAGCTGTGAAAAATTGACGTTTATCGGGCGCGCTCATCTACTAAACCCCGATCATCTTGCGCTCCCATTCACCGTAGGATTGGCTCTCCCATATCCAACAGTCCGCATGCACATCGGGCACCCCTTTGTAGCGGTACGATAGTACCCGATTGTCGACGGTTTCACCGTCGTACACTGGGACAGCTGTCGGCTTCTAATTGCATCAGGCTGCCCGTGACACATACCACTCCCGTACCAAAAGCGGTCCGACGCAAATCGCTTACCTCCCTCCCCGCTTGCCCACGTCACCACATGACGTTGCCGCCACGTCGCCTACCACTGCACTGTACCTGTGCCATGTCACCCCTTGACGTCATCACTTTGCCACCATGTCATGTGCCGCTTCATCATCTACGTCAGCTGCCATGTCATCTTCCATACCCACTACATGACAAAATTACATCATGATGATGTCATCCGAGAAAAGAGCCAAAAAGCGCCAAAATTGCAAAAATTGGTTAAAAGTCGTGAAAACGACTATTTTTGGTTTATTTCTAATTGTTGCTGTGTAAACGACGTGCATGCGCCTTTACAAACAAATCACCTTCTGAAGCTTATACAGCCTATCAGCCTGCAATTCGGCTCCACAGCCCGACTCCATAGCTCGACCTGTACCTGTCAAGTGCCCTCAGCACCCTGTAAAGAGGTATTTATCCACATTTCACCCGAAAGCCCTATTTTTATTATTTTCTATTCAAATTGCTGAAGGTACCTACATGTTACTTCCATTAGTGCTCCTACTAATCGCTCCCTGTCCGACATTTCTCTTTTGAGCTGGTAATTGACCGCAAACCTGCAAATTTGAACTAATTTCCTCTGCAAAAAAGTTATTCCTACACTCTGCTCATCCATATCCACCTACAAACTCCATGAATAGCTAAATTATTGAGTCAAATTACTCCAGTGCCCTATTTCCGACTGGTTGTAACCTATTTTCGTAAAAAGGAATCCTCAATTTCCCTTTCCCTCTGCAAACTTGTGCCCTTTCGGGTGAATATCAACTCTATCCTCTCGGCATTCAATTCAGAGAGCCTATAATTTGGAAAATTGATTGAAAAATCCAGTCTTAGTACTATAAATTTGTTCCTTACCAAAAACTCTGTACAGTGAGGTCCATTTGAAACAGAAAAATCAGTTTACATACTTCTGTAAGTATCCTCAGAACCTCAATTCTACTTCCTATTGTTGTTTTACATCTACATTGCAATCAATACCAGCAAGTATAAGATATGGAGACTCCAATGGCCTTGAACATAGCTCCTTTGAATGCTCCACACATGGACTTAGAGTGGCTACCATTAGCACACAAATACTTTCGGATCAAAGATATGATGGGCCTTACTTCTCACCTCAAATCTGTATGCGAATTCAAACACAATCAAAGAAATAACGCTAATATTCTAGGGATTTGGCAATCCAGCATGCCCATCTATTACCTCCCATCAATTAATGTGCTGCCTGATTTCATCCATCTATGCCATGCACACTATGAACCCACTCTGAGGGCAATTCTCAGTCCAGATGGGTCTGTGCTGTTCTATATCACTCCTTAGGCCATAAAAGAAATGGTGAACTTTGAGCCTCCTCAGCCTCTAGTTCCCCTTACAATGAAACTCTTGCTAGATCAGGGTGCAAGGCTCTCTAAGGCAGAAACGTCGAGAGTTAGTTAGCTATTTATGGATCCAAAGTGCCAATATAATCATCCTCCTCCCTTTCATCAAGTCTCATTTAACGAAGTAGGCAAGCTCATGGTGGATATGATTTCATACATTCTAGGAGGCAAAACATGAGAATTTGTGGATGAGACTGTATTTTTTCTCTTAACCATTTTCACTCCAGGGCAGCCCCCTACTGTCATGTATGACTATGCCACCTTCATAGCAAACAAGATACATGAGCAGTTCATGATGATGGAGAGAGAAAGAGTGTTTAAATACACCTGTTATATATACCACCTGCTACTGTACTATCACCCAAATAGTTTCAAGGTTCCTCTCAGAAGATTAGACCCAAAAGGAGAGAGGAGAGGTGTTATTTATTGGACCTTAGTTTTCCACGAAGTCCACTATTCTCCATACACATATTGTGATTTTATTGACCTATTCATTTATCCAGATACTTGCCTATTAATGGTGACTCCTCCTACCAGACTTATAACCCCTTCAACAACAGTTACTATAGCAGCACCTCCCCCAGGTTCAACTTCAGCAGCAGGTACATCAACTTTAGCAGATCCAACAGCAGCGGTAGTGCAAGAGGCCAGCTTGAGCATGGAGGCCATGATGAAAGAGATTAAGGCTCTAGAATTACAAATGTAGAGATGAAGGAAACCAAAGAAAATCTAGCCAAGATTGAGGCTAGTTATGATAAGTCTATGACGACAGTTGCTGAGAAAACCAAGGAAGTAATGGCCCTAGAAAATAAGATAAAGGCCTTGGAGAAAGACCTCACTCTCCACAAAACCCTGACTGAGTTAAAAACAATTTTGTGGAATAAAATTGGCCAATCTCTTGCTGATCAATGGACATGGATACAAACCATTTTTGACCAAATAGAATTGATGGTTGTAGCTCAGCATGAAACTCACAAGGTCAGAACATTATTAGCAGATAAGCCTGATCAGGCCAATCGAATGATTCACTTTTTGAATACTAGTACTGGTGACCAGCTGGCAGCACTAAACATCTAGAACAAAACACAGACTATTGTAAGAGTCAAGAAGGTGCTGACCATGAGGAATTTTGTCCAAACCATACAAAGAAAGTGCCAAGAGATGTAGATAGAAGTGAATGCCTTTAGACAGAGGCTTTCAAATTTACAAACCAAAGGTTTACCCAGCCTGGTTACTAGTGTTGGAAGGCTACTAAAACAGGAACAATATGCAAATAGGTTGAGTACCTTTATACAAAATCAAATCACACAGAAGAAGCAGTCCCTCCCACATGGCAGAGTTTATATGATAAACTGGAGGATTTGTTTTACATAGAGCATGAGGCAGCACACCTTTTTCCAGTTTGGCCGAATTATTACACATACACTGAAGCTAATGAAACATTATACAAATTGAGAAAATTCCAATTGCCAACTGGGGGTTGGTGGCAAAGTCTGCTTCAGATTCTAAAATAGTTTTGATTCTCTTCTCATTTATTTTCTGCATGAGCAAATTGCATTATATGGCTCACCTACCAGAAAATTCAAATCAACAGTGGATGAAATCTGTGGTAATATCTAAAAGCGTAGAACAGGTGGCAGAGGAAAGCACTACAAGACAACATATCAAGGAGGCGGTCACCCACCGACTGCCAGATTCAAAGGGTCAACAGAACACAGGACACCTGCTAAAATGAGTAAAGAGATTTTAATTCCTCAATTATTGATGCGCGATTTTTCCACGAATAGTTATTGATTATGTCAGAGTAGGTGAATACATTGATGTCCAGATATTTCCCTCTGGGATATTTTGTAAACTCCTACATATACGTGAAAAAGAGATGTATTGTTGTTGGTGATCTTTTCTTTCTAAATTGCGCTGTAACATATTAGACTGTATTAATACAAATTGCCATTGAAGTTCACTATGTCTGGATGATTTGAAGGTAGATTGGATTTTCTAGGACCTGCTACAGAATTCCTGTGGCATGCTAAGGAACAATAAGTTATACTAAACCGTGTTTTATGTTCTCTATATTCGTGAATTCCATGTATGTTTCATGATCTTGATAAAAAGGAAGAAGAATAGCATAGGATTTGTTTGAATGCACCCTATGTTCAATCTCTGTTATTAATTATTTTTTTCTTCAGAATTAGTCATAAATATGAATTCTTCGTTGCTCATGTTTGCACTAATTCTTTCATTTTGAATTCTGTTTAGGAATTCTTAATTGCTCCTGCACAATATTCATACATTTTCCCTCTGCCGGTATATGAAAGATTCTTGATTGCCTTTCATTCTCTAACTTCATTCCATGATTTCCAGATTTTGAAAGTTGTTCCTAGCTTTCCTATCCCATTCTGTGGCACTACCTTTTAACTAAGAAACTCTTTCAACGATTACACTTTCAGTAACTCCATTGCCAAATGGAAAAAACTGTCATATACTTACACCACAGCGCTGTCTAAGATCACCTTCTAAGAAAATTAAAACCAAACCCCGTTCATCATAACTAGCCTAAAACACTCCAAAACATAGCTAAATTTTATAGAGAGAGCCCTCTCTGGTTGCAGGTAGGCTAGGACCTGCAGCTAAAAGATTGTTAGTGGTTACCTCAGCCGTATTCCCTACAGGAAGTAGGGAACAACCTGAGTGATAACAGGTGGGCTCGTGATGAGACCTCCTATCCTCCAGTTAACTGTTTATGTTTTAAAATTTAATTATGGTTATTGTTAATCAATAAGAGATCACTTAATAGATGTGGTGGCAAGCCAACTCCTTAAGAGCCAGGGATGGCGTAAAATGTTTTGTCGTAACTATTTTCAGCTTGGGTAATTTTTCTTCTCAAATACTAATAACCTTCAAATGATTGTTCATAAATATATTTCTCTTTGTTAAGATTGGGGCTTGAGGAATAATTCATTAGATAGTGATGGAAAGATTTAAGTGCAATTTTGTGGTCACAATCATAAATTTTACAAGATCTGGGACTTGAAAAATTAGGAAAGTTGAAAGTTTCCATGATGTAATAATCTTTTCATAATTATTCCTTAAAAAATATTGAATTATGTTCATAGATAAACAAAGATAAATTGACTACCCAATCACTATGTCAAAGAGGGCCTAGAAAATTAAATGTATTTCCCCTTTCACCAAGTTAATGTCATCATGCATGATTCAAGTTCCAGTGTGTGTGGATAAGTGGGGGCTACAAATTGTTATGGATTATCTTGATAATAATTGTGAGATGTATGAATTGACATGACATTTTAATAATAATGGTGACATGCCATCATTGATATTAAACATAATACATTTTCTATCAAATGCAACACCTCCCCCCAACTAAGATATGACCATCCTCGGTCATAATTGAAACATAAATCAAATACATGGAGTTGATTAGGGATGTACCTGAAGATTTACCTTCGCAAAGTATAAACATGTGTAGAGTAACATCACTACATACCTAGAAAATATTTCACCATGGAATAGTAGCACCGGAGCAGTAACATCACTAAAAGAGTAAGAACTATGAAGGAATAACAACACTAGGTACTTAGAAAAATTTCGTGAGTAACAACACTAATGGAGTAACAGAACCAATAGAGTGACAAAACCGACGAAGTAACAACACTGGCTAAGTAACAGCAGCGACAGAGTAACATCAGCGGTGGAGTAACAGCAGTGGCGGGTAAAAGCATTGGCTGAGTACTAGCACCGATGGAATAAAATCAATGGCAGAGTAACAGCAGTGGTGGAGTAACAGCACTAATGGAGTAACAGCATTGTCGGAGTAACAACAATGGAATAGTAACAACAGTGATGGAGTAACAATACCGACAGAGTAATAGCATTGATGGGGTAACAACACTCGCTGAGTAACAACACCAGCCGAGTAACAACACCAACAAAGTAACAACAGTGATGGAGTAACAACATTGGTGGAGTAACAGCATTGGTGAAGTAACAGCACTAGTGGAGTAATAGCACTAGAGGAGTAACAATAGTGACAGAGTAATAGCACCGACGGAATAACAACACTGACAGAGTAACAAGACCAACAAAGTAATAGCACTAGCGGGGTAACAGCACCAGTGGAGTAATAGCAGTGGTGGAGTAATAGTAGTGATTAAGTAATAGGAGTGATGGGGTAACAACACCAACGGAGTAACAACACTGGCGGAGTAACAACATCGACGAAGTAACAGCACTGGCAGAGTAACAACACAAGCAAAGTAACAACACAAGTAGATTAACAGCACAGGTGGAGTAACAACACCGGTGGAGTAACAACAATGACGGAGTAATAGCGCCGACGGAGTAACAACACTAGCAGAGTAATAGCACCAGCGGAGTAACAACATTGGTGAAGTAACAGCATCAACAGAGTAACAACACTGAAAAAGTAACAACACTCGCGGAATAACGACATTGGCAGAGTAACAACACCACTGGAGTAATAGCATCCAAGGAGTAACAACATCCGACACTTAGAAAAATTTTGAGAGTAACTGTAGTGGCAGAGTAACAACACCCAATGAGTAACAGCATCCAAGGAGTAACAACATCCAACACTCAGAAAATTTTCGGGGGTAACAACAATGGCAGAGTAACAACACCTAATGGATCTGAGGAAACCATACATTGATAAGACTCAAGAACAAATGGACAAATATGGAGAAACACCATGAAACCTGAGAACTTCCTTCATTTATTTATGAGCAAAATAAAAAAGAACATCATAAAATAAATCAGAAAAGAAACAAAAAAAATATAAATAAATAAATAGTTCAAGTTGCAATGGCTATGATTTTAATTCTAGCAATGTTGTTCCTAAGAGAATATCAATCTATTTCAAGAACAATCTATCAATCTGTCAATGGTAAATGAATGGAAAAATGTTTTGGCAGAAATGACTTGGATCTTCAAATGAAAATCAATTCTCCATTTCTCCTTTTATGAATCCATTAGGTAATGAAAAAGTCTTCATGTCGTTCGTGAGAAATAACAGGAATAATTTGTAACAAACTCTTATGATCAATTTCCATGGCACCTCGAAAGAATCAAAATTATATAATATTAGTTTTCTTAATAGATGGTGGAATGAAAAACTATTATTTCATTATCATTGCCTTCAATAAGCACTTGTTCAAAAACAAATTGACCTCCTTTATTCTCCTCAGACTTGCAAAAAATGAGTGTCTACCTATAATAAAACATGTAATCATGGAAGAAGAGAGGTGATCGAGCTCTATAAATCAAATAAATATGAAAAAAAATTAACAAGTAGTTACTCTGTAAATCAAATCAATGGAAAACAAATAACAAAGTAGAGTTAATTTATTACCAGCGAGACAACAGTAGCCAACCATACTAACCAATAGTATTTCAATCATAAATTCTTTGTTTTTCATTATATTTGCATGATTCCAAATCAAAATGAAATTGAATTAATAGGGATATCTCCAACTAGAACAGGTTTTAAAAATTCCATCATATGATATGTAAAATTTACTTAGAACAACCTGCATAACAGAGTCATTTTCAATTTCCCAACTTAGACCAACAGTTGGTATTTTAAGCATAAATTTTTCATTTGATGATAGATTGAACCAATTAAAATTGGATATTAAAGTATATTCATGTAACTATATCAAATAGAAACAATTTTTTAAATTGTGAAGAATTGATGGGTCAAATGTGCAAAGGAACAACCGGAAAAACAGTGTTTTAAAAGTGTCGATTTACAAAAGATAGTCAGTATTTTCGTTATAACTTTCTCATACGATATAAAAATTCGGTGATTGAAATTGCATTGTAAAATAGATTAATAGAACGATATACCATAGAAATAGGTTTCAAAAATGGTCATTTAGGCCTCCAAAAATGGATTGTCCCAACTCTATTCCTGAGCTGCCTACTCGACATATTGTCAATGCTTTGGTCATAAATTTTACATTTCAAATCCAAATTGAGTGATTCAATATGGATTAGAAAGTACAAATAAAGGGATAATTAGGATATCAACAGGCTTTGAAAATATGCCCATTTTTTTCCTCAAAACATGACTATACTGACTATGATTTTAGTGGCTTTATCAAGCCCACATGCACTAAGATATGATAATTTTTATTTATTTTTTCAAAATGATGATGAGTGTTTCTAGAAATATGATTTTCAATAGAATATATCTACATACACAATTAAATTAAAATATTTACCATTGATATTGATATACTTAGCAAGTTGCAGCAAACACAAATCGTTCTACATATAACAAAAATTATTTATATACTTATTTATTCTATTTTCTACACTAACCTATTCTACCTTGAAAGGTAAAGCATGGTTATGTATAAGAATACTTCCAATGGAGACATTTTAGAAATAAGGCCTAAAGTGTATACATACCCGAATTTGGGGAATGTTTGCCAATAAATACTAAGGTATGAAAAACCAACTTCCCTTGAAAATATGGTGTCAAAAATTGTTGAAGTATGGAGTGACGTTTGAAAAACTGATGGAGTGAAACCAATCTTCAATATATCATTTACTTTCTTGATTTCCCATAGTTTCCATATCATGAAGTTCTTAAATTTCTAAAACAACTTATTGACACAGACTAGAAGAAACCTCATTTTCTTCTACAATTTTTGGATTTGAAACATTTCCAATCTCGATATAAGTTTTCTACAATTGTGTATGTGAGATAGGTTGGGTGGGAAGGGTAGGTAAATTTTACAATTCAACATTGTAAGCATGTTGTACTGGTTTACTATGGTGAGGGTGTGGAATGAGTTGAGCAGGATATTATGTAAGACAGAGGATTTTGATGATGTAGTTGATTGGGATGTGTGGATGATTTTGATATGCAAGAAAGGTATCCTTGAAAGGATGGAAAAGGATATGGATGATATTTTTGTGCTACCAAATGAGGGAGAGCAGTCATGTAATCGTAGGATGAACCATGCCAAACTTGTGGACAAGATTGATGGGGGTTATATTGAGATTGGCATGGCTGCCCTAACACATGAGTATTCTATAATAGATTATGCAGGTAAGACAATGGATAGGAAGTGTTTTGAAACATACATGTAGGCCAAGGTTTCAATGGTTGTGAATTTTTTGCGGCTTCTCCATCTCTTGGAAATGTTGTTTTCATCCTAGGTAAGAAAGATAAACTATCCATGGGATTCTCCTTTTTTCATTGAGCAAAAATCACTTCTTCAAATTCTGCTTGACTTTTCTTAACCTGCAAAACATGAAATTGTGAATTTAGAGAGCTAACAAAATCAACTTTAAAATGTTCAAATAAATCACTGATTTCATCTCTTATATGTATTGTTCTTGTAGCAGATTTGGAAGGAAAGAAGAAAATTCTATAGAATTCTTACCAGCCTTGGATATTCCTCTTGAATACCTTATGCATAAATCACAAACATCATCATATGATAGCTGAAAAACATCACATTTTCCTATCAAATTTAATCTTTCTAAAATTTCATCTTCGATTCCTTTAAGAATGATTGTTTTTAATATCCCTTTTTCACAAATGCTTATGCTTTGATTTTTGAAGGTTGTATTTGAATCGCTCAAAATAGTCCTCCAACCTTTCATATTCCCCTTGTATCATACTCAAAATATCTTCATTGGCCATGCAATAGTCTTGGAACTTCTCCAAGAATGCATTCTTCATGTCCTCACATGTTTTGATGTAGTTCCCACCAAGGCTCATGAACCATCGAAGAGTTGGTCCTTTTAGTGTAAGAGGAAACACTTTCAACCTTTAATCATTAGTACAATAATCATATCCTCTACAAAGTACTTCAAACTCAAATAAGAATGTATCTGGGTCCTCATTATCCAAACCATGAAAATTTGGTAGAGAGGATGCAGGAAATATGTGCATTTGTGTCACTCCACGTAGATCGTTGATAAAGAATTCAAAAGTAACAATGTGAGACATTTATTAGCATAATAGATGATGTTCTTCATGTGCTGCTTTGAGGTTCATCCTTTAGATATTCCTGTCGATTTGTTAGTGGAATGGGTGGTGCTTACATCACCACTTTGAGTGAAATGATAAGATTTCTTCAAATTTCTACCTTTTTCTTCCTAGTTATTCAAAAGACAAAAAACAAAAAGAATTTGAAAGGAAATCTAAAGCTCTAGACCTGGAGCAGGGTGTCAAAGGACCCTTCCCTCCCCAAGACAAGAAACCAAATAATGCACACAAGGAAATCTAAAGCTCGGGACCTGGAGCAGGGCATCAATGGACCATTCCCTCCCTAGGATGACAGATTAGTTTTTCCAAAATAAAAACAAATAAAAATGTAGGAAAAATTTAAGCTCAGGACCTGGAGCAGGGTAAGAGAACTCCTTCTATCCCTAGGACGAGAGAGTGGATCCTATAAAATAAAAACAAGCAAAAATGCAGGAAAAATAACTACGCTCAGGACTTAGAGTAGGGTGTCAAAGGATGATTCCCCCCCCAGGATGAGAGATTGATCCTTTGGTCGATATAGATCGTGTCTTGCACCTTGTTAGCCTTCCCCAACAATGGCACCAAAATGTTGGTGTCAGAGTATGAACAAATTATTGAATCTCGTTTCCTACATTAAGATGTCAATCCAGGTGGGCACTCTTGTCAAGGTAATGCGCAAAGTATATGTAGGGGCAAGGTTACAATATACATCAATCAAGGGTTCTTGATTAAGAAATCAAAGCATCGTTGTAACAATAATGGAAATTAAATTCTAGAAAGAAAAGCATTCACAAAAATCTATGGAAATCTGTAATAACAATAAAGAAAATACAGCAAGTAAAAAAATATACATAAAAAGGGCACATGCATAGCACCTAATTAGAAGAGTGGGCCCAAATCCCTGGTCAGAGCTGTGCTTAACTCACAGATTTGAGAAAAATATCAGAAGGCTCGAAATTTCATTAACAAGAGTTCCACTATTACAAGGCTCAATTCTTACATCTGCTAGCTTCCCTTTCTCTCTGAATTGTGTCTTTTAAAATATAAAAACATCCAAAGGAAACTTACAACAAATTGATATCAATATTAAAGATGAGGTCTGAGAGATCTGTCCATGATCCACTAGCTTCCCTTTCTCTCTGAATTGTGTCTTTTAAACTATAAAAACATCCAAAGGAAGCTTACAACAAATTGACCTCAATATTAAAGATGAGGTCTGAGAGATTTTTCCATCATGATTTAGCTGGAACAAGTCGAATTTGGTTATTACAATTTGGGCAATTCTGGAAAATAGCTGCAGCAAAAAATCTACAAATATGTCCTTCGAAGAACCTTGAGTTTCTCTAAAAAAAAAACTTAATTTCTGAAAATTGTAAACTGGGAAACTGATTTGGTCTGTTTTGAAAAAAACCCAAGTCTCAAATTTTCCAGATTCACTTTCATTTGCCCAAGATGTCCAACTCAAAACCGTCACTTCTTATGCCAACGAATTCTTGAGTTGGAATATCTAATTATTTGTTGAAGACCAAATCTGCAATTTGGAAGAGAACTTAGAGGCTAAAATCATGAGTGAGGTTATAATGAATGAATAAATCAAAATCAGGCATAATAATCATTAATTATTAAAAATAAATGAGATCATATATTATTTATCCACAAGAGCATTAATGATTATGAAATGGAATTATATAATAAATGATGGTAAATAACGTGATAAAATAATAGTGGAAATAGATGAAATGAATGTTAAGAAGTGGTAATAATAATGACAAATTAAGAGCCCAACAATATTTCTAAGAGGATTAATATGCCAATACATTTATTTATTTCATTATTTAAATTTAAAATAATATTCATGTATTCACATGTCTTATAGTTTTTCCTAACCAGTAAATAAATAAAAGTCACATAGTACGTTTTCCAAAGGTATTACATATCCCTTCCCTTTAAAATAGACATCGTTCCTTCTTTTTCTAGTTATCCATCTTCGTTGAAACAACATAGAAAATATATTTCTCATCTCATCTTCCATATACCAGGTGGCCTCTTGAGGGATGAAGTTCTTCTATTGCAATTTAAATTAGGTGACGGTCTGATTCCAAAATATAATCACCTTCAATTCTAAAATCAGTAGTAGTTCAACCTGTGATTCTCCTTCCATTTCATCTTGGGTGATATTACAATCAATTATATGAGTCAGGTTATGTATATATTTCTTAAGAGAGACACATGAAATACATTATGAATTTGAATATGAGCTAGTAGTGCCACCTGATAGGCCATTGACCCTAACCTTTCTAATATCACAAATGCAACACAAAAACATGGGGCTAGTTTAGAGCAACTTCCTAGATTCAAGAAGTTCTTTTTGTGACCTTTTTAAATTAGCATAACTTTTATGCATACCTTGAGTTAATTTAAAAAAATTCTAACTCTTTATTTAAAATTTCTTCCATATCTTGCAAATGTTCTAGCCCTACCAGTGGTCTAGGTTTAGATCGGCATGAATTTAGAGTAACATGGAATTTTATTCTATACAAATATTTAAAGGGTTGCATTTTTAGTGATGTTTGACAACCATTGTTATAGGCGAACTCCACCAAATGTAAATACTCCTCCCACTTGGTGGGTTGGTTCATAACATACATGCATATGATGTCCTCAATAACTTGATTGATCCCTTTAGTTATTACAACATTTACAAAAGATACACAATGTTTAAGTTCAGCTATGTACCCATTCTAGCAAACAAGGTTTTCCAAAAATTCAAGGTGAATTTTGCATCTTTATCTGATATCATTACCTTGGTTATAACATGAAGTCAAAAAAATATCATTCATGATTACCTATGCTACTTGAGCAACATTTTAGGTGGATTGCACTAGAATAAGGTGGGAACCCTTAGTTTACTTATCCAAAACTACCATGATAGAGACATATTTTCCTCTTGTTTTCAGTAATCCTATTATAAAACCCAACAATATTACCTCCCACTTTCACTCTGGTATAGGTATGGGGTTTATTAATCCTATTGGGTGTTGGTTCTCTACGTGTACCAACTGACACTCTTGTAACATGAAAAAATATTTTGCAACATATTTCTTGATTCCTGGCCAAAAGAATTTGTTCTTAAGAGAAGAAATCATTTTTTTGTGTCCAAGACGTTGCATATGATTTTTTGTGATATTTAGTGAATATTTTTCTTTTAATTTCATCCATATTTGGGATATAAAGTTTTTTTATATATATAAACAATCCATTTTCTTTTTTTTTGGTCAAGTAAGAGTAGAACCCTCAATTAACCGAACAAATATTACATATTGTACACATATTTACAATTTTAAAGACTAACCAAAGACATATCGGTTGAAAAAACATCAAACAACTTGGTTAGTGGAACCCAAAACCTTACATACATAACCACACTATCCCCCTTGCCAAAAATCCTAACTGAATAGACTATCGTTCACTCCGCAATTATTCTTTTTCAAGTCTTTCTGCTCAATCTCCCCATATCTTATCCATCAAACCACACTGTTGACCAACCTTTCAATCAGATGGTAGAGACTCACTCTAATAATCGAGAACTACCAAGATCCACCATCAATCAAGCCTTTGATCGGATGACAGAAACTTACTCCAATCAATCGCAAATACCTGAGATCCACCATCAAACTAACCTTAATCAGATGGTGGATACTCACTCTGATCAACCGAGTTGTACATTGATCCTATGTCATTGATCTAAACTGTTTAAATCTAAATGTCCAACATATATCGCTTCAGAAACATACGTGGTAATTATCCACTATCCAGACCTGAACTAGATTATATCCTTTGTCTAAAAAGATTCTAGGTCTGCTCAACCCCTTAACGTCTGATCAAAATTGGACCCGATATCCATTCAGTGTAGAAAGCCAACAAAACCTATGGTTTGTGGCCCTTCAAAGAGCACGTTGTTTAACATGTCCTTTACTTCCATAGTTTGCTAAGGTTAAAGTAATTATGATAGGATCTATGGTTAGGAAGCACACGAGCACTTCATCAAGGTTCTAGGACTCCCACGCTTGCCCACACTGAGTAGCCACCCTCCTGCTTGTTTCCCATCATTTGGAAGTATTCCATGTCTTTTGCAACTTGTTAATAATAGTCACCCCTCAGGTTACCAGAAGGTATAGAATCCTTGTCATACTAGATATGGCTCTCCTTGCACATCAGACCTTCATTCGCCAGGCGATCGGCTAAAAAATTTGCTTTCCTTCACACATAAATAAAACTAACAACTCTCAGGGTTTGCAAGTGGGAATGGATACACTGAAAAACTTGTGAGAGCCTCCAGTGTTTCGACACTTTTCTACATGTCATTCCATTACACATTTGTTTGCCTATAGTAATGACCAATTCTGAGTCAGCTTCAATGATGGCATTGTGTAAATTTAACTAAATCAGGCTTTCCAGGCAGTGTTCTAAGGCCATTAGCTTAGCCATGTTATTTTTTGTATTCACAAGATGACTATGGATGATCTCCTTTATGATCCCCTATTCATCCCTTATGACACCTCCAAAACCAACCATCCTTGGGTTTCCCTTAGAGGCCCCATCTATATTGATCTTCAAAAATCCATGAGTAGGAAGCTACTAGAAATCACTACCACTAGTTGTTTTACTCCTTCCCTTAACAGTTCCAAAGGGAAGCAAATAGTGGAGATCCAACTTCCTCAGTATGTGAGCCTCTTGGGCTAAAGTGGGCTCCGCAGGAATTTTCCACAAAAGGGATCTTATTGTATCTTTGATCTATCTTATAATTTGAGCAATGATGTTCTGGGTTGAGCCTTTTTTTCTCCTGAAAATACTATCATTGCCTTCTTTCTAAACATCCCATTTAATAAAGCCTGGAAGCAAAGTCCAAGCCTTGTTAATAATTTCATTACTGGAGAAGTCTTTTCTCCAATTATTTATGGTTGGTGATACTAAGCTTGTCTCTATCAGTTTTCCTAAAGACTGAGGCCACCCAATCCCAGAAAGTAGTGGTAAAGGGGGAAAGGTTTAGTAAATTCTCCATCATTTCTTCCTGTAAGCCACATAGATGGCATTTGGATGGGCCAACAAAAACCCCTTCTAGAAGATTCTCCCAAGTGATAATTTTCTTTTCCTACACTAACCACATGAATAACTTGTCTTTCATTCATTGTGGGTTTTTCCAAAGGTTATCCCAAACCTTGTCAAGGATTTGATAATAACGACCTATGGTAATGCATTCATCTTCTTTGAGGTTAAAATTAATCTCAGTGTTTCGACCCCATATCATTTGGTCAGACAAGGAGGACACTAAAATCTTCCTCTTCTCCAAGTCAAGAGCAAGGGAGTCCGCATGGGCTTTCAAAGGGCTCTCTTCACTGTATCCATGATTCTTCCATAGTGGCCATTTTTCCTTGTCCCTTTCCTATTCCCAGAAGTCGCTTACCACAAGTAAACCATTTTTATTGGTGTCATTTTTTAGAGTGGTTAGTTCCTGTCTAAACAGATTGGGTTCTTGCTGCTAGTTATCCTCCAAAAATTGAGCAAGGTTACGGTCTCTAATCTCCGAAAAATTATGCCTCTGGAAACTTTCTCTACTCTCCTAGTCAAGGTTCCATATGTGAGAGCCCTTGATGAGCCCTGGCATTCTGATATGATCCCTCTCCTGCCAATTACCTTCATATTTCTACTTCCAAAATTTGGCCCAAGGAGTAGCCAATTCCTTGAGCCACCTCAACGACAATTTTTCTCTCGAAACTCTACTTAGGATTTCAAGGTCATGAAGCTCCAAACCTCCATGGGCCTTAGGTTTGTAGAGCTTGTCCCATGCTACCAGTGCCCACTTCTTTTTCTCTTCCCCTTTTCCCCAAAGAAAATCTCCTTGAATACTTCTGATATTTTGTATGATATCTTTAGGAGTAGGGAGAACTGAAAACATGAATATGTATATAGCCTACAGGACAGCCTTAGTAAGCACAAGGTTCCCTACCAAGTTCAAATATCTACAGGTGCATTTCCTAACTTTATCTTGAAGTTTATTGGCGACCAGTTCCCACACTCCCTTACATAGAGGTTTGTCAGTAAGAGGCATTCCAAGGTACTTGGAAGGTAACTGAGACCTTTGAAACCCTAGAATTATGGTGAGGTTCCTTCGAGTAGAAATGTCAGTATTGAAAATGAAAACTTTTTATTTGTCAAGGCTTACCTCCGTACCAGCCACCAAAGTAAAGTCGTTCAGGATTTGTTTGAATTCTCTTACTTCTTTGACCATAGGAATGCCTGCAACATTGTATCATCCACAAATCGTTGATGAGTAGAGGAATCCCCATACAAGGTAAGTTTCAGACCCTAGATTCTTCCTTCACCATTTTCTATTTTGATCACTTTTCCAAGTCCTTACATCATGAGAAAAAAAAGGAAGGGGGAGAGTAGATCCCCTTATCTGAGACCCCCAGAAGGTATAAAGGTTCTAGAGGGAGATCCATTAAGAAGAATTGAGAAACTAACTGAGGATACAAGGGCCATAACCCATCTTATCCAGTTGTGGTCAAAACTATCAACTTTTAGCACCTCCTTGATGTATGCCCAGCTTAGCTTATCATAATCTTTTGCTAGGTCCAGTTGCATTATCATACTAGCTCGCTTCTTGCTCTTAAGAGAGGGTACCACCTCATGTGCTTGTATGATGTTGTTGAGGATCTATCTTCCTTCCACAAAACCAATTTTCTCCTATGAAGTGAGAGCAAGAAGAAGAGGCTTTCGTTTGTTAGCAATCACCTTGGAGATAATTTTGTAGACCACATTGTTTTCGGGAAAGCTAGCGTCTTTTCTAACGACTAGCCCTCTAGGTTCGGTAGCTACCCTAGAAACAATAATTTAAAGCAATTCATGATTTCTTCTATGTATAATAGATAAAATAAAGACAATGGAACCAACCAAGAACTTTTTCTTAATCCCTTGCTTGATCTATCTCTCCCATGATAGAGCTTGCAACTCCTCCCTGTACTTAACCCGCTTGGAGAGTACATGCAAAAACATAGTAACAAAGAACCATCAAAGAATCTTGATCTATTACTACATAAGAATTATAGAATGAGATATAAAATGAACATATAATAACATTTACAAATGATAACATTCACAATTTCATAATTATATGGAAGAAAACTTGAAGAACTTTACTAAATAGAAGGGAGAATTACAACCTAGTTGTCTGATCCAGCATCAAGCCCTCCTCACCTCATGAAATAGCAAGATCATGCCAATAATTCAATTCTCTCTCCTCAAATACAAACTATCAACACTTCCTTGCAATTCACAATATTCCAGCCTCCAGATCTCTTAGATGAGGGATCCGTTTATAGATGTGTACAAGGGTGTGAGTCATCTTTGGGTTTTGATTAGTGTCATTCCACTTGTTGTAATTGGTTCCACTTGGAGATTTCTTGGATCTCTTACTCATCCCTGGGAAAATTCAGAGAGGTAAGTGTCATAGCAGAAGTTTCTAGAAAATTCCATGAGCAACCACCTAGAAAATTGTCTCAGACATTTCTCCATCGTCGGCCATTGCAGCCTATAGAAGGCCTAATTAGTATGCATCACACCGGAGCAGTGTATGACTCAATATGCATCGCATCTGGCCAGTGTAGCAGTCAGTATGGTTCATTTTAGGCCATTTCTGGATGGTTTCTTAGGTGGAACTTTTGGGGAATGATGTAATCAAATGACCATGTTATTTTAGGGTATGAAACAACTCTTTTAGGGGTTGATAAGCCCTAGTTTATCGACATATAATTTTGGGTTTGAAGTGCCCAAATATATCTATAATAGTTGCCCCCTAAAGCATGAAATCGTAAATCTTGATGTCAAGTGAAATGCTTTATCATGAGGATCTAAGGTTTCAAATTGGAAGGTGACTTGCATAAGTTACAATACAATACATCATCATAATATAATTTTCATGATCTTAGCTGAGGTAGGCATTCACATGCTCAAATTTACTAATTCATTCCATGTACATAGATCATATATTCATATGTAGATGCAGACTGATGATTCTTCAGATGTAGAGACATCATCCCTGGTTCGGATGACCATCCGTGCAGTGCCTTTGTACATTTGATGTTTTTATATCCCTGAATATATCGCAGCCTAGATGGATGGAACTAGATCCGGGGTCCTCAAACTCGTTCAATCTTCACCCGATGTACAAGTCAATCCATTCGAAGAGATGTTTTGAAGTCAAGCATGGAAAGACATCACCTGATTACTAGCCAATAGTGTGAGTTGTTAACAGGAGTGAGAGGAATCACTGATAATGATAATGAACCTCAAGGTACTACATTACAATTCACGTGGTGTTAATATATGATCCGATGTCGAACACCATGCAAAATATTTCGGTCAAAGGCCTTGATGTCAACCTCTCGCCAGAAGTGAGAAACTTACCATTGAGGCATGCAAGCTTCAAAGCATTGAAAGGGGTGTTTCTAAGTCAACTTCTTGGACGATGAGCTGATGTTGACAAGAGGTGATTCCTTGTAGGAGGGCCTTGATGTATCCTATATCTATGACATGAAATTAAGCAAATTATTTTCTAGAGGTTAAAATGATCTTACAACATAAGGTTCAGGAATGGCGATCATGAAAAGATGAAGGTTAGAGGAATTATAGTGGATGAGACATTAACTGGATCGTGGTTTGTCAACTGAATGGCTTCTCTTGAACATGTTGGTGACACTAAGATGGATTGGTAGCATTAATCCCAAAAGATGGATGGTGTGAAAGACCAATGGTGGGATGACTAGTGAATGAAATAACCCAACCCGACTCAACAATGGTGATGGAGTGAATATGTCATGTTCAAGAGCAGCCTACTACCATAAGTTCTTCAATTTTTTTCCCTTTTTACCTAGTCATTGCTGACCATTACCTCTTTACTTTTGTCAAGCTTGAGGAGGATAACATATGCTTCATCTATAATTTTCCCTTCAGACAAACTTGTCCCTATGTTTTAATGAGTCTAGTGACAGTGAAACTCGGTCTTGTGTAGAATGGACAAGTTTTTCGCTATTGTTTTAATAAGTTTAATGACAAGGATAGATTTGTCCTTTTAATGCTTAGAGAGTTTGAAAAGGGATGAAAAGGAAACTCCAGCAGTTCTTTATCATAAGATAATCCCTTAGGTTTGAAAAAGGATAAAATAATACAAAAGGGATGACTTTTCCGATCACTTTAACGAGCTAAAAAAGACAAGTGTTCAAACGTTTTCATGAGATAATCCCTCAGGTTTGAAAAAGATTAAAATATATAGGAGGGATGACATTTCGAAGAACTTTAATGAGATGGAAAGGCCAATTGCTCGACAATATTTTCATATTTAACGAGTTTGAAAAGGGTTTAAAGGAGAATCGATTCTGAGGAACGTGTGGTGTCTAGGGTAGCAACTGGTTCTAGGTAAGCTTGGAACTTCTCAAAAAATGGTGATTTATGTGAAGAGGTTGGCTAACAAGACCACTCATCACAACTATCCCTCAAAAAGGGTAAACAACCAAGCAAAAGCATATGATCAGCCAAAGAGATGGAGGTGATGAGAGGTACACAACGAAGGCTCAAGAGGCTGATAAAATGGCAATCACAAGGGTTAATTACTGAAGGTGGGTTCATTTTTTGACAAGATTGAACCATGGGGAAACTATTCTTGGTTTTGGTTTCGATTTTATGCAAGCCTGAAATGACAAAACTAAAAAGCTAGAAATGATAAAACTGAAAAGATAGAAATGACAAAAATAGAAATTGAAAATGGGAAAGAAGGTTTGCATGCCCCCAGCATGATGAAAATAATAGTCTCTTATAACCATATGGAAACTACTGTGGTTAGGAAGGATGGTTTTGTCCAGAAGACAAAACACTTCCTTTGCTTCATCCAGGATAGACAAAGGTGAATTGTGTGTTAGACCAATCACATAACCTATAAGGAAACTTATCTTTTCAACTAGGCTTATCCATACAATAGACAAGGGTGCATGCCCCCTAAGCTTCGTTACATTCACTAGACTACTCATGGCAATCAGGTGGATGAAATGAAGGTTCAAGAGATACCACTGATGTAAAAGGACCATTTAGGGATGATGATTGACTTGGAGATATGCTTGAACTTGGAAATGAAAGCTAGTCAATGGTGACAATCTTGGCTTCATGTGGGAAACACATTACTGGAAAGAGTGTTGAAAAAATACCGAGTTTCATTGTCGCTAGACTTGTTAAAACATAGCAACAGGTTTTCCTGAAAGGAAAATTGTAGAATAAGCATATATTATCCTCCTCGAGCTTGACAAAAATAAAGAGGTACTGGTCAACAATGACTGGGGAAAAAGGGAAAAAAACTTGAAGAACTTATGGTAGTAGGTCACTCTTGAACATGAAACTTTCACTCCATCACCATTATTCAGTTAGGTTGGGTTATTTCATTCACCAGTCATCTCACAATTGGTGTTTCACACCATCCATCTTTTGGGGTTAACACTACCAATTCATCTCAGTGTCATCGACATGTTCAAGAGAAGTCATCAAGTTGAAAAACCACAATCCAGTTACTGTCTCATTCACTTCAATACCTCCAACCTTCAATTTTTCATGACTGTCATTCCTGAACCTTATGTCGTCAGATCATTTTCACCTCTAGAAAATCATTTGCTTTCTTTCGTGTCATAGATGTGGGATACATCAAGGCCCTCCTACGACAAGTCACTTCATGCTGACATCAGCTCATTATCCAATAAGTTGACTTAGAAACACCCCTTTTAGTGCTTTGAAGCTTACATGCCTAAATGGAAAGCTTCTCACTTCTGCCGACAAGTTGACATCAATGGCATTCGACCAAAATATTTTGTGTGGTGTTTGACATCAGATCATATATTGGTGGACTCCAATCATTCTCTACAACATGCGCTTAAGGACTTTGTTGATTGTCTCAACCTATCCTTAGCTTACAGATGATATGGAGTAGAATTATCATGGGGTAGTCCTAATTTGGCTGTCAATTCGATCATCATGTGATTGAAAAAATACGACCCGTGATCTGTGACTATAGCTTGTGGTACACCAAATATAGAAACTACATGATTAAAAAAGAAAATATCAGCCATTTCGTCACTATTGTTTAATGTGGGTATTGCCTCGGCCCATTTCGTAAAATAGTGAAGAGCGACTATAATATATTCATGCCCCCCAGCCGAGGTGGGGTTACATGTCATGAAATCAATGCCCCATTTAGTGAATGGCCCAACAGTAACTACTGGATGTAGTGGTGTAGGTGGTAATCTAGTTTTGCGATAAAAAATTTCACAAGCATGGCAACTTCTGACTACAATTATGTAATCTTTGAATATGGTGGGCCGGAAGTAACCAGTTCTTAAGATCTTTTGTACAATAGGGTAACAAGATAGATACCCACCATAAGCACCCAAATGACAATCATTCAAAACATTTTTAGCCTCCTCATGGATGAGGCACCTTCAGAGAACTGTATCGACACCATGACGATAAAGTGTATCACTAACAATCAGATAGTCTTTGGCTTGGTATCAAGTACACTACTATTTAGAGTAAGAGGTGTTAGGCCTAAAAGTTTGGGCTTGGAGATAGACCAGTATATCTTTGTACCATGGATCGCTTGATGATATCAGAAATAGAGTCTCATCCATGATTGATGCTTTAGATGTTAAATCGTTGGATGGTGAGGTAAGGTCACAAAGTAACTCTACGAAGACGAGAGACTTCTTTAATTTGGATTTGGTGAATTCCAAATCAAACTTCTGTAGAATGGCTATCCATTTGGAATATTTTCCCCTAGTAATTGACACAACAGAATGTAGGTCATAGGGTTGCAATCTGACACAATGGTGATTTTATGAAAGAGAACATATTGTCAAAATATCTATACCCCTTCAACGGCTGCTAAAGCCAACTATTCAAGATAAGAGTAATTGATTTATATATCACTAATATTGTGACTTAAATAATATATAGGATGTTCTATTTCGTTATCTACTTGCACCAAAATCATGGTGATTGTTGTATATGCAACGGTGAGAGACAAGTTAAAGTCTTTTTGATAGTCAGGAGCGTACATTAGTCATGAATTTATCAAGGAATATTTTAAAGCATCAAAGGAATCTTGTGCAACCTGATCCTAGTGGAAAGGTACTCCTTTTCTCAAAAGACGTGTATAACCTTTACCGATTTCAACATAACATGGAATGAACCTTCTCAGAAAGTTAGCTTTCCCTTGGAGTTTCTGAATCTGAAGAAAATTTGAAGGTGGAGCCATGTCAAGGATTGCCTGAACCTTAAATGGGTCGAGTCAAATTCCATCCTTAGAAAGTACGAAACCAAGTAATCGACCAGAACTAACAAAAAACACACACTTGAGCAGATTGAGTCATATCTTGTAGTGTCGGCAACATAGAAATATGGCTCTCACTTGCTACAGATGATCAATCTGCTTTCGTGAATGAGTTGGTAGATCGTCGAGATATGATTGAACGATGCGTTCGATGTCATGGAAGGTGTAATTCAGAATAACACCCCTATTCCTTAGTTGATCTTAGGTTGATACATATGGCAATGAATCTGGAGTCTACCAATCAAGGAATCCCCTTTGAGGGGAATCCTAGTCCTCTTTCCTCTTGGGGAAATATTGTTGCTCCCTATATGGCCACATTGCTCCTACTAGGAATTGCCATTGGCCTGCTAGTATGACTATTTTTAACCTCAGTGGTTCAAAATGTCATGATTCCTCAGCAATCGAATCAGCCTCCAGTTGATACTGAAGTTGACCCTTCGCCTTCTTCTTTGTTTGTTTCTCCCTCCCCTTCTTCCTCTTCGCTTGGTGAAAGTAGTGATGCTAGTAACCAGGTGGCTGAGAAGAACAAGAAAGGAAAGGAGAAGAAGAAGAAGCCAATTCAGCAAGGGGGCAACCAACCAACCATTGCTTTGAATGCATCATCTAGAGAAAATCCACACATTAGACTTCCCAAAGCCAAATTTCCATGCGTAATTTGTGCAGGTGACCATTTTTCTTGAGACTATCCTTGATTTCCTCAGATCTTGAAAGAATGATCTCCATATTCATGACATCCTGTGTCATCAACATCTAGAGATCATGTTGATAACACACCTTCAACTAGTGATAGTAAAGTTCATGGACAGACGCGAAAGGTTAGATTTCCATGTAGGTTATGTGAAGGAAACCATACCCTTCACCTTTGTCCTTTTTTGGATGAAGCCAAAAGAGTGTTGGATAACCATCCTACCTCACCGCAGTGACTCCCATTTGGCTATAGGAAACTCTCTCTAAGTCCTTTACTAGTTGAAAAACCGACTAACTTAAATCAACCGTCGATCAAAACAACTCTCACTGAAAGTGAATTTTCTGAGTCTATACCCGACCAAAGTCAACAAGTCAAGGTGACGGTTGACCAAAGTTCACCTTCGGATGATCATACCCTTCCCAAAAAGAGTGAGAATGATACCATTCAAATTCTTTTCATTACGTCATATACTAACGACATTGGGGGAAATACTCCTATTCCATTTAGACAAGAGGAAAACCCTTCAACTCTCGTAACTCAAGGGGTTATTTCTCCCATTTATTCGGTACCCCCTCCAATTAGTCTAGTCACTTCCTTCGATTGGAAATGACTGGCAAGATCTTGCCTTCCTTCTTATGTACCTTTCTGGATCATAGTACAAGTTCATAAAATGATCGTGCCTATCACTATTATAGATTACGGGGCATCAGTGAGTATCATTTCCTCAACTGCTTGGAAAGTGCTTGGTTCACCATCGCTCATGCCTGTTACACAGGATCTATCAAGCTTTAATAAAGGTACCAATCAACCGTTAGGGATTCTGCCTAAGTTGTTGATCAATTTAAGAAGGAAAACCATTCATCTAAGTGTGATGATTGTCCCAAGACCATTAGATAACAATCTACTCCTTGGATGTGACTATGTTTATAACATGTAGGCCATTGTTTCAACACTTTTCTAAGTGATGTGTTTCTTGCATGAAGGAAATAATTTCACCGTTGACCAACTTTCATTTTCAAGTTCAAGAATAGATGTAAGTCAATCATCATCCCTAAATGGTCCTTTTACATCAACGGTATCTCTTGAACCTTCATTCCA
Organism: Pinus taeda; assembly: GCA_000404065.3. NCBI lineage: Eukaryota > Viridiplantae > Streptophyta > Pinopsida > Pinales > Pinaceae > Pinus > Pinus taeda. The sequence continues at coordinate 37,494 of APFE030717524.1, forward strand.
TCCACCTGATTGCCATGAGTAGTCTAGAGAATGTAATGAAGCTTAGGGGCATGCACCCTTGTCTATTCTATGGCCAAACCTGGTTGAAAAGTTAAATTTCCCAGTAGGTTATGTGATTCGTCCAACATACCATTCACTTTTGTCTATCCTGGACAAATCCAAGGAAGTGTTTTGTCTTCTCGACAAAACCATCCTTTCTAACCATAGTAGTTTTCATATGGTTATAGGAGACTCTTCTTTTCATCATGCTGGGGGCATGCAAACCTTTTTTCCCATTTTCAATTTTTAGTTTTGTCGTTTCTAGTTTTTTTGTTTTATCGTTTGTAGCTTTTTAGTTTTGTCATTTCAAGCTTGCATAAAATCGAAAGCAAAACCAAGCATAGTTCCCCCATGGTTCAAGCTTGTCAAAAAATGAACCCACCTTCAGTAATTAACCTTTGTGATTACCATTCTATTAGCCTCTTGAGCATTGGTTTTGTACCTCTCATCGCCTCCATCTCTTTGGCCGATCATATGCTTCCACTTGGTTGTTTACCCTTTTCGAGGAATAGTTGCGATGACTGGTCTTGTTAGCCAACCTCTTCACAGAAATCACCATGTTTTGAGAAGTTCCAAGCTTACTCGGAACTAATCACTACCCTAGACACCACTTGTTCCTCAAAATTGAGTCTCCTTTAAACACTTTTCAGACTCATTAAATATGAAAATATTGTCGAGCAATTGGCCTTTCCATCTTGTTAAAGTGATTGGAAATGTCATCCCTCCTGTATATTTTAATCTTTTTCAAACTTGAGGGATTATCTCATGAAAAAGTTTGAGCACTTGCCTTTTTCAGCTCGTTAAAGTGATTGGAAAGGTCATCCCTTTTTATATTATTATATCCTTTTCCAGACCTAAGGGATTATCTTACGAAAAAGAACTGTTGGAGTTTCCTTTTCATCCCTTTTCAAACTCTCTAAACATGAGAAGGACCGAGTTATCCTTGTCATTAAACTCGTTAAAACAATAGCAACAAACTTGTCCATTCTAGACAAGGTCGAGTTTCACTATTGCTAGACTCACTAAGACATAGTGACAAGTTTTCCCGAAGGGAAAATTATAGAAAAAGCATATGTTGTCCTCCTCACTCTTGACAAAAATAAAGTGGTACTAGTTAGCAATGACGGGGGGAAAAGGGAAAAAACTTGAAGAACTTATGGTAGCAGGTCACTCTTGAGCATGACACTTTCTCTCTATCACCATTATTGAGTTGAGTTGGGTTAGTCTGTTCACCAATCATCTCAACATTGGTCTTTCACACCATCCATATTTTGGGGTTAATGCTACCAATCCATCTCAGTGTCACCGACATGTTCAAGAGAAGTCATTCAGTTGAGAAACCACAATCCGGTCAATGTCTCATCCATTGCAATACCTCCAACCTTCATTTTTCCATGACTGCCATTCCTAAACCTTATGTCATCAGATCCTTTTCACCTCCAGAAAATCCTTTACTTCCTTTCATGTTGTAGATGGGGAATACATCAAGGGCCTCCTACCAAGAGTCACTTCTTGTTGACATCAACTCATTATCCAAGAAGTTAACATAGAGACACCCCTTTTAGTGCTTTGAAGCTTTCATTCCTTAGTGGAAAATTTCTCACTTCAAGTGATAGGTTGACAGCAATGGCCTTCGGCCGAATGATTTTGCATGGTGTTCGACATCGGATCATATATTCACACGACATGAATTGTACTGTAGTACCTTGAGGGTCATTGTCATTATCAGTGATTCCTCTCGCACCTGTTAACAACTCACATTTTGGTTGGTAATAAAGTGATGTCTTTCCATGTTCGACTTCAGAACATCTCTTCACATGGATTGACTTATACATCGAGTAAAGATTGAACAAGTTTGAAGACCCCGGATCTAGTTCCATCCATACGGGCTATGATATATTCAGGGATATAAAAATATCAAATGTACAAAGGCACTACACAGATGGTCATCCGTACTATGGAAGATGACTCTACATCTGAAGAATCATTAGTCTGCATCTACAGATGACTATCAGATCTATATACATGGGATGAATTTATAAAGATGAGCATGGGAATGCCCACCTCAGCTAAGATCATGAAAATTATATTATGATGATGTATTGTATTGTAACTTATGCAGGTCACCTTCCAATTTGAAACCTCAGATTCTCATGATAAAGCATTTCAGCCGACATCAAGATTTACGGCTTCTTGCTTTAGGGGGCAACTGTTATAGACATATTTGGGCACTTCAACCCTAAACTTATATGTTGGTAAACTAGGGCTTATCAACCTATTATAGACATATTTTGGCACTGTAACCCCAATCACATATGTCCATAAACGAAGGGCTTCTAAATCCCTAAAAGTGTCTTTTCATATCCTAAAGAAACAATGTCAACTGATTACATCATTTCCCAGAAGTTCTCCCTGAAAAACTACTCAAAACTAGTCAAAACTGGACCATACAGGCTGCTCCATGCTAAGGCTGTGATGCATCTCACATGTTACACACAGAGGGTGAGATGTATACTAAAAATTCCTTCTTTAGGTTGTGATGAGTGGGAGCAGACAAATGGCAAAGACAACTTGCTAGGTGGAGACCGAGAGAATCTTCCAGGAATTGCTCATTTGACACTTGCCTCTCTGAATTCACCCAGGGATGAGTAAGAGATCATGAAATCTCCAAGTGGAAGCCAGAACTATCAAAGAAATGACACTAATCAAAATCCTAGAAGCTGACTCACCCCCTACAAATGTCTATATATGGATCCCTTATCCTAGAGATCCAGAGGCTTGAATTTTGTATTTTGTAAGGAATTATTGTTGGTTTCTCTGTGAAACATTGTATTGTTGGGTGATCTAGTCTTTTCATGAGGTGAAGGGGGCTTTCATGCCAGGAGGATGGCACTGGATCATACATCTATGTTATAATCCTCTCTTCTACTACTTCTATCAATAAAGATATTTGAGCTTTCCTCCATATGCTTGTATATCTCTGAATCTTGTATTTGTTTATGCATGTGTATGGTTAATGTACATCTGATCCTATATTGTTTATGGTTATAGATCTCTATGCTTTGATGTTATTTTGCTTGTTTGACTCTACAGGTGTTCTTTGAAGTGGGACAAATGAGAAAGGAGTGGTGAAAGCTCTATCAAAGGAGAGAGGAAACAAGTAAGGAGCCAAGCGAAAGATTGAGGTTGGTACTCTCTACTTCTCTCTGATCTATCTATGGAAAACATAACTATCTTTAAATTGTTTGTTTCTAAAATGGCCACCCATATTAGTGGGACTAGTAGCTCTGAATGGACACTAGTTTTCCTATAAACAAACCCCAAAAATAGTTGTTTCATACCCTAAAAGAACATGGTCATCTGATTACATCATTCCCCAAAAGTTCTACCTGCGAAACCATCCAAAAATGGCCTAATCTGAACCATACTAACTGCTACACTCGCCAGGTTTGATGCATACTGACTGGTACACTACTTAGGTGTGATGCATATTGATTAGGCCTTCTATAGGTGCGATGGGAGGATGGAAAAATCTCTGAGACAATTTGCTAGGTGGTTGCTCATGGAATCTTCTAGAAACTTCTCCTATGACACTTGTTGTGGATTACTAAAGAAGGTATGTTATTGTTTATTATTTTGGCATCTTTTCATTAAAACTCACAACCCCTTTGCATCATGAACTAGGTAGATAATAAGAAATCACAAAAAAATCTACAGGATTTCTATGCAACATGGAAACACTGATAATTGCCATTTGTGGGAAAAAGGAAAAACGAAAGATTGCCATTTCAAAGAAAAAGGCAGGGCCAAGTTAACTGTTGTCCCTTTGGTGGGGAACCACATGCAAACAAGGTGATCCCAATTAAAGCATATCAGCCAGGGAAAGGAAATGAAGGTATCAACTTGGCGCAAGAAAGCAAAGGGATAACTGGGAATTAACAATTTGGAAAATCCCTTAGGATCCTTTGATCTTGAGGGATCGCTGCTTTAAATATTTTTGCATCTTCAATATCTCCGCCTTAGTTGTTATAGAAAGGGGCAGCATTGCTAGCCCAAGGGGATCGATTGTGATTTTTCTATGTAACTTTTCTCTGAATTTGAGACTTTGATCATCGACTCTCGTTGAGAAGTGATCCGTTGTAATTATGTTTTAATGTGTTAATATAAACCTGGTTGATGTTTCATCTTTGATGCTCGAATAATCTCAAGTAGTGTGCCCCTGGAGGCTAAGGGCCCGGCCCTGGTGGAACGCTTGCTCCTCTACTATTACCTTTTGTTTGCGCGTAATTTCCATTATTAGCTTTGTGCAGTAATCTGATATGTTTTGTTATTTTACATTACCGCTCTATTATACATGATTTATGTTCGACTAAGAAATTTCATTCTCTATGACAGGAATGTGGTTTTGTCCACTCTAGCTCTATAACACATTGTTGTTCCTTTAATCATTAATATAATATTGCTGATCTTTATGGAATGCTATCGCCATTCAATTACCAGGTAACAGTGTCGTAAAATTGCTTAGTTTCTCGAATGCATGATTTCAACTTTAAGGTGCTTTACTGTAAGTAAATCTTGTTTTAAGCATCCATTTACTCTTGTATTTTGAGCACTATACTACTAGCATTACTCTAACAAATTATAGCCTCAAACTGGGACACTCTTTGAAATAACAAAACGTTCCTGGATTGACAAACTAATGTGAGGTAATTAGAGGTGAAAACAACCCTTTTTACGACTCGACATTTTGGCACCATTGCCGGGGATAGAGTGTAGCCATTTGTCTCTTTTCAGAGTAGTGTAAGAACCTGCTAGGAAAGAATTGGGTTTTAAAGATGGAAGGTAAGAACCTACGTGCTGAGTATGTAATAGCCCTACTCCCTTGCCCACTTTCCTAAAGATTTGTTGTTGTTTGTTTGGGTAGAAATTAGCAGATGACTTGTGTTCATGACTAAGCAGAAAAAGCTAGAAAGGAATCTGAACCCTCTACCCAAGACTGACAAAGCTAAGGGGCCGGTGACCCTTGGCCGGTCGACCTTTATAGATGAAATCATTAAGAAAGCAAAATCTCAGCCTTCAGTAGGACCTAGAAAAGTTGCTTCTAGACACCCTATTAGTTCCCTTCAGGCGAGAGGATCACCATCTGTAGCCTTTGCTCTGGTGCATAGTCAAACCGAAGAGCAAGATTTTCAAGAAATTGAAGATTCTACCCCAGAACCATTGCAAGAAGGGAATTTTAGCAACCTCTATGGAGGGAGAGGAGAGATAGGAGAAAGTAAAGAACCAAGATCTCCTCTTGGGGTAATTCAGCCATTAAGTAGTCCAGATAACGGAAGTGTTGCAAAAATCATTTATAGTGAAGTTGAAGAACCTAAATCGCCTAAAAAATTAGGTACTCTCGTTATCCCAGATAAAGGAAGTGTTGTCAAGGCCATTCCTGTTAAAGCCATTTCCCCTCGACAACCTAGGAATACACTCCTAGATATCCCACAAGGTTATTGGCATATATTGACCAAATGGCCCAAAACTAGCCAAACACCTAAACCTCTACATTGTAATACCCCATTGTGGATACTGCATCTAGTGCACCTATGAAAGCAATCCCTCTTCAGCATATCCCTACATTCCATGGCCTTACATCAAAGGATATTGATGCATTCCTGTTGAATTTGGCGTGCTGTGTAGAGGATATGACTACAATACCAATCCCCAGAAACTGAAATTATCTCCCTCTACATTAAGAGGAGCTGCTCTAAGATGGTTTATGGGATTAGGTGGTGGAGTTATAAATAACTGGGATCAAATGAAAGAGTGTTTTCTAAAAAAATATCAAGACTATTGCAGGTCTAGAGAATTAAAAGATGAAATATTCCAGATGGTAGCCAGACCAAATGAAACCTTAGAGGAGTATGTTGAACGTTTCTCGTATAATCTTCAAAGATCTCCTTATGCATCATTACCCTTACCTGATAATGTATTAAAAACAACATTAATTAGGGGAATGAAGGAGCAGTGGATTGAAATGTTAAGTATTATGGGAAAAGGAGATATTTATCAGGAAAATTTTGTTGACATTATTAATCTATGTATCGGGAGCTTGAGAAGCATCACAAGAATAAAACCAGTAGAACATGATCGGTTTGTAAGAGATAATAGAATTTCGACATAAGGAGTAACTCGTGCGGAAATTGGAAATTTATTAGAAAATTTTAAAACTAATATATTGGGGGCACTGACAACACAATTTGATATCATGTAGGCCAAACAAAAGCAATCTGAGGCAGAATAGAATTTGGCAATCTTCTATCCCTGATGTAGGAAGAAGCATAGCCATAAGGAGTGTCCATTAGATGCAGTCCAAGTTTGCACCATTTGTATGAAAGATCATTCTATGGAAAGCTATCCCTCACTTCCTAGATTGAAAGTAGTATACAAGGAAGAAGAAGAAGAGCTAGAATCGTTGTATCTACTCAATTAGTGTTTTCAATGGTAGCCACGACAATCAGGTATGTTTTCAGATCCAACTTCTTATTTTCAGCCTCCACAATATCATGCTCAAAACTACAATATAATGTGGCAAAATCAACCTCCATTTCCAAATTGGTCACAACAGTGATTCCCTTCATGATCTCCACAGTCGGATCAACTGAGTCAACCCAATTGGCCAAATTTTTCCTATACCCCACCATATTGGCAAAATAATATATATCTAGCACAATGGACCCCCTACTTCATAGAGTCAAGCTTGGCAGAAAAACTGGCAAAGACCAATGAATCAGCCAGTAGGAACCATCCCACTCCCTCAATCTACACTGCCAGCCTTACAACAAAACCCCCAGCCTAACTTAAGACCACAACTCACAGACCAACCCAATCCTAATCCGAATAATAGACCGGTCCAATCTATCCAAATAACTGAAACACCAGAAATAGGGACCGATCTAAGGGAGTGTAATGACCTTCAATTGAGATCTGGGCACATCATTGTTGGAAATAATACTGAGAGGGGGGGGGGGTTAATCAGTATTATCAAGTCAAATATTCCTTTTTCAAAATCAAATTATATATGCTACTTTCGTTAATTCAACCCGTGTATATATGCAACTATGAAGAAGGAAACTCGCGTATACTACTCAAACTTTTAATTTACTTTATATTTATGATGGTGATTGTTAATTTGTGTTTCAGAATCAAATAACTAGTAACCAGATGCAGTAAAACAGAGCAGAAAGACAATCACACACAAGAACACAAGATATAAGGTAGAAACCCAATGTGGGTGAAAACCACCTGCTGCAATTCGTCTCTATCTTCTTTCAAATTAGAAACATCTTTTACAATGTACTAGTGAAATCCTTTACCAGTATGCAGGCTGGAACCTTCAGAGAGCTACAACCCTCTCTTGTTCTCCAGCTTCTCCTGGAAGGGAGCTACAACCCCCTTTAGCTCTTTCACTAGCCAAGATACTAATACGTAGGTGCTGGCCTACAGAAGGATACAACCTTCTCTTTCTTCGAGCGACCACATTCCATAAATTTTCAGACTGGAACCATGAACATCAATCAATCATCAACCATTCTCCTTTTCACCAATTAGATCTGAATCAAGTAGATACTTTTCTGACAGCTGTACCCAAAAAACAGTACCAGAAACCACACACCAAAAACTGAACCCAGAACACAGTAGCAATAAACAGAAGTAGCTAGGTCACAACTCAAAACATATACGCTATTTCAATAACCTGCAACATGCTTGCATACGCTTCTATGTTTGGAACAACCTGCGTATACACTGTTTTCATTCACTAATCCAGTGTGTATACGCACCTTCGCTTCACTTAACCTACATACAGATCTATAAAGGATAATTTGCTCTTTCAGATATTCAAACACTAGTTAACCCAGATTATTAGTGTTATAGATCAAGCAAGCGCCACATATAACATACCAAAATCATACGAAGATACTATCATTCAAGCTTAAAAATTATAACCCATCAATAGAACTTATCCTTCTCTTTGCGCCAAGGTTCCTCCATTCAGATCCAGATCTGCACCATAACCCAATTACCAGTATTCCAGATCTACCACTTTATCAGATATTCGATAATAATTCAGATGATCCTTTGCCACATGATCTCCTTCCTCTTTTATAGTCTTAGGCCTTCCACAATACCACAGTCCAAAACCATAATAAAACAATACCATGGACCCAATACTTGGGATCAACACTTCTAACGAGGTACTATGGTCCAAAACCATAGGTTGAAGTACAAAGGACTAACTACCATGGACCAAAGGTAAGTTATCCAACATATACACGCTATTGTCACATATAACCCATGTGTATACATTTCTTCATCTAGATGAACATGTGTATATGTCTTTTTCTTCATTCTAAAAACCCGAACTGAGATCTGTTACCAAAGATAGTTGCCATCAAGGACAACACCTATTCCATAGCTCTAAATCAGTGCCATAGTGCCAACACTCTCCCCCTTTGGACTTGATGGCAACCCCAAGATCCTCAAGGAAATTCTCCCCCTTTGTCATCAAGGGCAAAAGGTTGTGCTCCCCCTGAGTACATGTTAAAATCTTTTCCCTGTTGTGCTCCCTGTGACTGTAGGCAAGATCTGCAAAAGATGTTCTTCAAGAAGAACCATGAAATATACATCATAAAAGACCTTCCTATCATCAAAAGACTCAATACATACATCCATCACCCAACCACGTGGGGATCATCTACCCAACCAAGTGGGGATACATTAGAAAATTACATATGACAACCAAGTACATTCCATCTTCATCCCAGGCATAGTGGGGAAACCAAAATAGGCCGTTACATGACCTTCACACCACAACAAAGATACATGACATAGAGACGAAATATGTAGAGCAAGACTTATGAAAGTCACAAACAATTGATAGTAGTAGCATCTGTCAATCACAATTCAGATCAGCAACCAATATTTCCTTCTGTTCTCCCCCTGCCTCTGTTTCACTAGAGACCAATAACAAACGATGAAATAGAACCAAAAGATTATAAAATAATGCCAAAAATGCATCATTAGAAGTTTATCTACTCCCCCTGAACCAATGCCAGATGGACTCTTTCAGATCCATAACAAACAATTTTCAACCAGAGCCTTTCCCTTCTGATATTCATCAAGCCTTCATATATGCGACTTTCTCTGCACAAACCAACATAAGTACACGGATCCTCCTCAGGAAACTCGCGTACACCCATTTTTCTCTGAAACTGACAAGATTTCACAGCAAGATGATGCATCAACTACTCCCAGCTTTTTTCTGAGATATTCAAAAGCTTCCCTGGGCAATGGTTTGGTGAGAATATCAGCAACTTGTTTCTTAGAAGGAACATACTCCAATTTGACCTTTTGTTCCAACACTTGTTCCCTAAGAAAGTGATACTTGATCTGTATGTGCTTGGTCTTTGAATGCATGATTGGGTTCTTTGAAATGCTGATTGCACTTGTATTATTACATAAGATGGAGATAGGTGGTGTACAAGTGATCTGAAAATCCTGCAAGGTTTGCATCATCCAAAGGAGTTGAGTGCAGCAAGATGCAGCTGCCACATATTCTGCTTTAGCTATAGATGAGGCATTCGAACTCTGTTTCTTGCTGAACCAAGATACTAATCTGGAACCCATAAAGAATGCACCACCACTTGTGCTCTTTCTGTCATCCACACTTCCAACCCCATCTGCATCTGTATAAGCATGAAGAGTGGGATCTATGTCTCTAGGGTACCATAACCCATAGTATCGAGTTCCTTGAAGATACTTGAAAATTCTCTTTACTGCCTGAAGATGAGTTTCCTTAGGATTTTCCCGAAATCTTCCAACTATTCCTATTGCATGCATGATGTTTGGTCGAGTACCTCTCAAATAAAGTAGACTTCCAATCATGGATCTATAGGTTGGTTGATGTACCGCTACTGATTAATCATTTGCACTAAGACTGCATCCTGTAACCATAGGGGTACATACTAGTTTCAAATCTTCCATGGCATACTTCTTTAGAATCTGCTTGAGGTACTTGGTTTGAGACAGGAAGATACCTCCTTTATTTTGTTCAATTTGCAATCCAAGAAAATATGTCAGTTCTCCAAGCAAAAACATTTCGAATTCTTTTTTCATCACCAAGGTAGAGCTTTGACTCGTAGCTTCTTCATTGTTGCCAAAGATAATATCATCTACATACACAACGAGTATTAGCAATTTGTCATTTTCAAATTTTATATAAAGATTACTATCTGCTGATCCTTTTGAAAATCCTTGTTGATGAAGATATTTGTCCAAACGGTAGTACCAAGCCCTTGGAGCTTGTTTAAGACCATAGAGAGCCTTCTTTAGTCTGTATACAAGATTTGGATCATTCCCAAGAATGAAACCATCTGGTTGCTCAATGTAAACTTCTTCTTCTAAGTCTCCATTTAGAAAGGCTGATTTCATGTCCATTTGAAATACTTTGAACTTCTAAAAACTTGAGAGAGCAAGGAGCATTCGGATGGCCTCAATTCTAGCAATGGGAGCAAAGGTTTCTTCAAATTCTATTCCTTCTTGTTGAGCATACCCTTTACAAACAAGTCTGACCTTGTTTCTAATTACTTCCCCATTTTCATTCAACTTTTTTTTGAAGATCCATTTTGTCCCTATGGCATTCTTATCTTTGGTTCTAGGAACCAACTCCCAATTCTTGTTCTTTTCAATTTGTTCAAGTTCTGCATCCATTGACTTCACCCAGCATTCATCTTCGCAAGCCTCTCTTACATTTTGTGGTTTAGTGGAGGAGAGTAAAGCCAAATAGCTTGAAGCTTCTGTAATTGTTCTTCTTGTTTGTATGTCAGCCTCCTTTTGCCCCAAAATTTGTGATTCTGGATGATTCTTTTGAACATACCTAGAAGGAGTCTTTTCTTCTATCCTTATCTATTCCTCTGGCTCCTCATGGGTTTCTTCTTCATAGTTTTCTTCTTCATCATCAGTCTGATTTTGAGAGTAGTCTTCATCCTCTTCGATATTTTCGTAATTTACTTGCCTAGGAATGTATCCTTTTTCATCAACCACTACATAAATGCTATCAACAATTCTTCCAAGTCTTTTATTGTAACACTTATATGCTTTGTTGTGGGGAGAATAACCAAGGATAATGCCTTCATCTACTCTACGTTCAAGTTTGCGAAGCTGTTCATCATTATTCTTAATATAGAATTTGCTTCCAAAAATTTTGAAATGCTTTACCGAAGGAGTCTCACCATACCAGAGCTCATGAAGAGTTTGAGTGTTGTTCACTTGGACATTTGTTTTGCTGAGAATAATGACAACGGCAAAAGCAGCTTCACCCCAGAAGGTTGTGGGAGTTCCAGACTCATCAAGCATAGCACGAGCCATTTGTTGAACTGTTCTGTTCATCCTTTCCACCACTTCATTTTGCTGAGGAGTCCGAGCTATAGAGAATTCCTTTCTTATTCCATGTTCTTCACAGAAATCAAAAAATTCATTTGAGGTAAACTCCCCACCTCTGTCAAACCTGAGGCACTTAATTTTATGATCTGATTCGTTTTCAACCAAGGCCTTGAAAGATTTGAATTTGTTGAATGCTTCGTTTTTGTGCTTCATAAGTCCTAACCAAACCATCCTAGAGAAGTTGTCTATGAATAATATAAAGTTTTATTCTCCTCGAGGTGACCTTGTCCTAAATGGACCACATACATCTGTATGGACTAGGTCAAGAGGCCTGCTAGATGATCCTTCCTTCTCAGGGAAGTTAGTTCTAGTTTGTTTACCAAACTGACATGATTTGCATATAGTGTTGTCTGGAATTTTGATATCTGGAAGACCACGAACTGCCTGGTACTTGCATGCTTTCCTTATTTGTGAGAATCTTAGATGCACCAACCTCCGGTGCCATAACCAGTGTTCATCATTCTTGTTCAAATAACATTGTTGCTGTCCTTCTTCAAATATGTATAGATTATCTGGAGTTCTTCTGCCTTTCATCACCATTTCTCCTGTATCAAGGTCACGAACACTACACCCATTTGATCGAAATATTACCTCGGTTCATTGATTCCACATCTGACTGACACTCAGTAGATTATGCTTCAAGCCATCCACATACAAAACATTTCCGTCTTTGACCTTTTCTTTCAATTGAGCAGTGCCCTTTCGTTTTATGACTGTAGGGGTATCATTTCCAAAAGAAACTTTCTTTCCCTTTTCTAAAACACTATATGATTCAAGTTTTTCTTTATCACCTGTCATATGCTTTGAACATCCACTATCAATGTACCATTGATTTTCTTGTCCTTCTGCATATAAAGCTATCCCACATCTTTCTAGTTGCGGTTCCTTCATTCTCCATGTTCTGGCACTTGAGGTTTGTTCCTTCTGAGTTGTCTTCCAAAACCTGCTCCTGCATTCAGAATCTTCATGACCAAATTTATTACAAATAGAACATTCAATTTCATATTCAAGGGTGGAAAAGTTGTTGTAGGTCCTTTTTGTGATTCCAATCATACTTCTTTGTTTTTGAGCTTCTCTAGTCATGATTTTCTTATAGGCAACACATTGAGCTGCTTTGTGGCCAAACTTATGGCAAGAGAAACATTGGCCATTGAAGAAACTCTTACGATTATCAAATCTACCTGCCAAATGATTGTAGTTTCTATTGTCATTCATTCTTGAGGCAAATTGAGAAGATTTTACCTGTGGCTGGTTGTGGCTATTATTCATCGTTAAGGTGGATTTCCCCTGATTTACCTGGTAGTCTTTGTTTATTGTTGATGTAATTCGTCCCTGTTTTACCTGGTGACCTCCATTAGGCTTTTTCTTCCTCCTTGCTACATCGAGATAACTCTTTGAGGTGGATGCTTGAGATGCTTCTCCATTATACCCCAGACCAATCTTGATTAGTCGAGAATGTTGTACATTGATAATCTCATCCAAAGTTTCAAATCCTTTAACAAATTTAAGATTAAGAGCCTTTGTTTTCTCAATATCTTTTCTAAGGCCAACAATTTCACATTCTAACTTCTAAAGAAATTTTTCTTTTTCATCAAGTTGGAATTGCAGAGTATGAATGATCAAATTCTTTTCTTCTAAACATGTTTCGAGTCTATAAATCTCTTCATAAAATCTATCCACATCTATAGGATCCATGTAATCATCATATTCAAAGGCCATTAGAAGTTTATAGTTATTACCTCATTCATCTTCATCACTATTTCAAAGACCACCACTATCTTCATGAGTGTAGTAACTTTTCTTAGTTTCATTCTATTTCCTATTCCATCTAACAGGTTTATTCCCTTTGTCAGTTTTATCCTTATGAGGACATTTGGTAGCATAGTGACTGACTCTCCCACAAGCAAAGCATTTGGAAGGTAACTTACCTCTCAATCTTCGAGTACCCCGTTGAAGGTTTTTGACAAAGTTTGATTCTTCTTCCTCTTCATAGTAGTCTCCTTTTCCTGAAGCCTTGAAAGTCATTTCTCTCCTATCCGATGGTCCTCCTTTCCTCATTTCATGAGCAGTTAGAATCTCGTGAAGCTGTGACATTGTAAGGTTTCGTAGATTCTTTTTTTTTTTTTCTGTTGCAGAAACTTTAGATTCAAACCTTGGGGACAAAGATCTTAGAACTTTTTCAACCACAACAACCTTTTTTATTTCCTCACCCAAGTTTTTCATACAGTTAACAATCTCATCTACACGAAGGAAATAGTTAGCAACACTTTCATTATTATGCATTTTGAGATTTTCATACTGAATTTTGAGGGTTTGAAGTTCTACTCGTTTTACTTGATCATCTCCTTCATATCTCATTACAATCTTGTCCCATATTTCTTTTGCGGATTTATACTGTATAACCTTGGCAAATTCTGATTGAGATAAACATCCTAATAGAGTATTGACTGCCTTTGCTTTTTTTTAATATTTCTTCTTCTCAACCAGATCTATAGGAGTTGCTGATGGAAAAGTATACCCTATATCTATGATATCCCAGACTTCTATACCAAGAGATTGAAGATAGGCAGTAACTCTTACCTTCCAATATACAAAGTTTGTCCCATCGAAAATCGGTGGCCTGATTGATGCTTCCGTCTCGTATTTGCTCATGATGAAAGATCTTCCTTCAAGCGATCAAGCTTCTTCTGAAGGACCTGCTCTGATACCAATTGTTGGAAATAATACTGAGAGGGGGGGTGAATCAATATTATCAAGTCAAATATTCCTTTTTCAAAATCAAATTATATACGCTACTTCTGTTAATTCAACCCGTGTATATACGCAACTATGCAGAAGGAAACCCGTGTATACAACTCAAACTTTTAATTTACTTTATCTTTCTGATGATGATTGTTAATCTGTGTTCCAGAATCAAATAACCAATAACCAGAAGCAGTAAAACGGAAGAGAAAGACAATCACACACAAGAACACAAGATATAACGTGGAAACCCAATGTGGGTGAAAACCACCTGCTGCAATTTGTCTCTATCTTCTTTTAAATTAGAAACTTCTTTTACAATGTACTGGTGCTGTCCTTTACCAGTACGCAGGTTGCAACCTGCAGAGAGCTACAACCCTCTCTCATTCTCCAACTTCTCCTGGAAAGGAGCTACAACCCCCTTTAGCTCTTGCACTAGCAAAGATACTAATACGTAGGTGCTAGCCTATAGAAGGCTACAACCTTCTCTTACTTCCAGGGACCACGTTTCATAAATTTTCAGACTGGATCCATGAACATCAATCAATCATCAACCATTCTCCTTTTCACCAATTAGATCTGAATCAAGTAGATACTTTTCTGACAGTTGTACCCAAAACATAGTACCAGAAACAACACACCAAAAACTTAACCCAGAACACAGCAACAATAAACAGAAGCAGCTAGATCACAACTCAAAACATACACGCTATTTCAATAACTTACAACATGTGTGCATATGCTTCTGTGTTTGGAACAACCTGCGTATACGATGTTTTCATTCACTAATCCAGCGTGTATACGTGCCTTCACTTCACTTAACCTGCATACATATCTATAAAGGATAATTTTCTCTTTCAGATATTCAAACACTAGTTAACCCATATTATCAGTGTTATAGATCAAGGAAGCGCCACATATAACAGACCAAAATCATACAAAGATACTACCATTCAAGCTTAAAGATTATGACACATCAATAGAACTTATCCTTCTCTTTGCACCAAGGTTCCTCCTTCATTCAGATCCAGGTCTGCACCATAACCCAATTACCAGTATTCCAGATCTACCACTTTATCAGATATTTGATAATAATTCAGATGATCCTTTTCCACATGATCTCCATTCTGTTTTATAGTCTTAGGCCTTCCATAATACCACAGTCCAAAACCACAATAAAACAATACCATGGACCCAATACTTGGGATCAAGACTTCTAACAAGGTACTATGGTCCAAAACCATAGGTTCAACTACCATGGACCAAAGGTAAGTTATCCGACATATACGCGCTTTTGTCAAGTATAACCCACATGTATACACGTATTCGTCTAGATGAACATGCGTATATGTATTTTTCTTCATTCGGAAAGCCTGAACTGAGATCTGTTACCAAAGATAGTTGCCATCAAGGACAACACCTATTCCATAGCTCTAAATTAGTGCCATAGTGCCAACAATCTTCGAAACAAAGGGAGATAAAACAACTCAAAGTGAAAATCAGTTACCTATAGAACAACACCCACAAGAAGAGGATGTGACGAGACAACAAATCCATAATCAAGCAACCACATCCTCTCCCCCATTCCCAGAATGATTAATTATACCTCGACCCATACAATATCCTGATTTTGACATTCTGGGAGAATTTAAAAACCTGTACATAAAAAATCCATTCCTCCAAGCCATTTAAGACATCTCGATATATGCAAAGACTATCAAAGAATTATGTGTAAATAAACCGAGGAATATAACAAACAATCCAAGAGTGCAAGTAGTTCGAACCCTATCCAATTTATTATAAGGAAAAGAAACACCCATTAAATACGAAGACCCAGGAAATCCAATAGTAACCGTACAAATTTATGGTCAAACCTAATCAAATGCCTTAATTTATCTAGGAGTTGCAATCAATATCTTAACAACGACAACTTGCCAAAAACTAGGCATTACATCAGTAGAACTGACCTCTACTTTATTAGAATTGGTTGATCGATCTATGGTTAGGCCAAAGGGCACACTACATGATGTCATGGTATCCGTTGACTCCTGGGAGTACCCGGCCGGCTTTCTGATAATAAACCCCAAAAACCGACTTGATGGAAATCCATTGATTCTAGGCAGACCATGGCTTGCAACTGCCGATGCTTGCATTGGCTGCCGACAAGGCAATATGACCATAACGAGAGGGGCAAATATTAAGAACTTAGCCTTATACCCTCTAGCGTAGCCAAGTGTCACAATAATAAAAACTAACAATCATCCTGTATCATACCTCACCGGAAATATTAGATCTCCATTAGCTATAAAAGAGGCCCTTGATTTCAAAGGCCAAACAGAAGATGATGCCATTAACAATTTT
Organism: Pinus taeda; assembly: GCA_000404065.3. Taxonomy (NCBI): domain Eukaryota; kingdom Viridiplantae; phylum Streptophyta; class Pinopsida; order Pinales; family Pinaceae; genus Pinus; species Pinus taeda. Next base: position 54,123 of record APFE030717524.1, read on the forward strand.
ATTAGCCATGATAAACCTAGATCCCACAGACAATGTCACATGATAGACGCAACATTTGATAATGAATTAGAAGAAGATCCTCTTAAAGATACTCATGATCAAGCAATACTTACTACCTCTGTTTCAAATAGCAAAATCGTGGAAATTGCACCAGGAAAGACTTTAAACATTAATCCCAACCTCACTTTCGAACAAGAAAAGAAGCTCATCCAACTATTGAGGAAATATAGAGAAACATTTGCATGGGACTACCCTAATATGAAAGGAATTGATCCCCACTTATGTACACACCACATTTACATAGAAAAAGATGCGATACATGTTCGCCAACCACAAAGGAGGTTTAATCCTCATCTAAAAGATGTTGTAAAAGTAGAACTTCAAGAAGTTTTAGATGTCAACTTCATTTACCATATCTCTGATAGTAAATGGGTCTCTTCGCTTGTGGTGGTACCAAAGAAAAATGGAAAGTGGAGGATTTGTGTAGATTATACACAACTAAACAAAGCAACACAAAAAGACCACTTTCCCATTCCTTTCATTGAGCAAGTGTTAGACACTTTTGCAGGAAAGAAATTCTTTTCTTTCTTAGATGGCTTCAGTGGATACAATCAAATTGAGATTGCCCCTGAAGACCAAGACAAAACCACTTTTACTTGTCCTTGGGGAGCATTCACCTATAGAGTTCTACCTTTTGGCTTATGCAATGCTCCTACCACATTTCAAAGGGCTATCCTCAACATCTTTTCAGACTTAATAAATGAAGGACTTGAAGTATATATGGATGACTTTACACCATACGGAGATGATTTTGACCCAACATTGGACACACTGGAAAAAGTCCTACAGCGCTGCATTGCCACCAGGCTTTTTTTGAGCCATGAAAAATGTTATATGACGATGACTGAAGGACTTATCCTAGGCCATTATATTTCAGCAGCTGGCATACAGGTAAACCCAGCTAAAATTCAAATAATTTTGCTAATTCCTACTCCTATCACTCAAACAGAGGTACGCAGTTTTCTTGAATTTTCTAGTTATAGAACATTTTTTGCATATTGTTGCTCCTATATATGCACTCACAGGTAATGTTGACTTTCTTTGGATATAAAAATGTGAATGTGCTTTCCAGGATCTAAAGAAGCTTGTTTCCACAGTCCTAGTCCTTCGAGGACCAAATTGGGACTTGCCATTTCAAATTTCATCAGCGGCCTTGGATACAGCTATTGGAGTAGTCCTTGGGTAGGAAGAAGATAAAAAACCATATGCAATTTATTATATTAGCAAGAATTTATCTCATGCTGAATTAAATTATACTATTACTAGAAAGGAATTTCTAGTTGTAATACATGTTGTCAATAAGTTCAGGCATTGCATTACTGGATATCCTATTATCTTGTATACAGATCACTCTACCATAAAATATTTAGCAAATAAACCAATCACAAATGGTAGAATAACTAGATGGCTGATTTTATTGCAAGAATTTGATATTACAATCAAGGATCAACCTGGAAAAGAAAATCCTGTAGCTCACTTTCTCTCACGCATGCCAAAACTAGTGGACACAACATCAGTTGAAGATCAATTTCGAGATGAGCATTTGTTTGTTGTCACCACTAAAACACCCTGGTATGCTGATGTTGTGAATTAATTAGCAGTAGGTAAATTAGCAAAACATCTAACCCCCAATGAACAAAAAAAGATTGTCTAGCGAAGTGCTCGATTTTCTTGGATTGGGGGCTACCTATTCCATACAGGAGCAGATATGCACATCAGGAGATGCATCTGTGAGGATGAGATTTTTGATATTTTAAAAGCCTGCCATGACGGACCATGTGGCAGACATTTCGCCGATTGCAGAACTGGGCATAAGGTCCTGCAAATAGGGTATTACTAGCCCACAATCTTCAAAGATGCAAGGAAGTTCGTTCAAGCCTGTGACAGTTTCCAAAGAGCAGGACACCTCTGTGAGTCTGACGAAATGCCCTTGAATCCACAGCTAGTTATTGAACCATTCGAGCGATGGGCCCTCGATTTTGTTGGAACAATTAACCCATCCTCGAACCAGAAAACATATATTTTGGTCGTAACAAAATATGTCACCAAATGGGTTGAAGCAAAGGCATTGTCAAGGGCTACAAAGGATTTTGTCATACAGTTTTTGTTCCATACATTTCTGCACTATGGGATTCAAAGAGATATAATTATACACAGTGTACCACAGTTTGCTGATAACAATATTGCTGCAACATTAAAAAATTATCATATCCAGCACAAAATTACCTCTCCATACTAGAAGCCTTTTGGGCTTATAGAGCAACATGGAGAAGCACTACCAGCTATTCAGCATACAAATTGGTGTTTGGAAAGGAACCCATCTTTCCCATAGAATTCGAAATCCAAACACTATGAATAACACAGGAAGTTGACCTAGATCTAAAAAAGGGACAAATTAATAGATTATAGTAGATCAATGAGCTAGATGAAATCAAGCCCTCTGTCTTCCAAAATACTACATTAATCCAATAGCGCAAGCTAAATGGCATGATGCTCTCATTAAAAATAAAGTCTTCCACGAAGGAGACTGGGCACTTTTATACGATTCCAGGTTTGAAGATTTTCCTGGGAAACTTCAGACTCGTTGGCTGGGGCCATATGAAATCCAAAAGATACATGATAATGGTACCCTTACTCTAACCACCATTGACGGATCTGGATATACCTTCAAGGCAAACGACCACTGAGTTCGACTATATCGTAAACCACTTACTCGGGAATCCTTCTACCAGCAACTACGCAAAGATTCTGACATGCAAATTTTGTGGGAGGAATAGAAATCTTCCTCACCTATGATCCATTAAGTGATTCCACCCTTTTTACATTTTGTACATAATTCCTTTGTTTTGTTAGTATAAATTACTCCTTGTACATATTTCTTTGTATCTGCACCTCGCAACACCTTCACCATTCTGCTGTTCTTTTTTCAGGGAAACAACACCATCACTTTTGTTGTTCCTTTTCTGAAGGGATGGCACTTTGTGTGCACTTTTGCTGTTTTCGCTATTCCTTTTTCCAAAGGAACATCATTTTCGTTTTGTCATTGCTTTTTTCAAAGGAACAACACCATTTGGTTTAGTCATTCATTTCTCACTTTCATTTTTGTTGTTCCTTTTCCAAAGGAATGGAATTCGCGTTTCTGCTGTTCCTTTTCCAAAGGAACAACATTTTTATTTTTGATGTTCCTTTTTCAAAGGAGTAGTATTTGCATTTTTTGTTGTTCCTTTTCCAAAGGAACAACATTTGCATTTTCTGCTATTCTTTTTGCAAAGGAACAACACTTTTCATTTTCGTTGTTCCTTTTCCAAAAGAACGACATTTGCATTTTTTGTTATTCATTTTCCAAAGGAACGACATTTGCATTTTCTGTTGTTCCTTTTCCAAAGGAACAACACTTTTGGTTTTTGTTGTTCCTTTTCCAAAGAAACAACACTTTTGGTTTTTGTTGTTCCTTTTCCAAAGGAACAACACTTTTGATTTTTGTTGTTCCTTTTCCAAAGGAATGGCATTTTCATTTTCTGTTGTTCCTTTTCCAAAGGAACAATACGTTTTCTGTTCCTTTTCCAAAAGGAACAACACTTTTGATTTTTGTTGTTCATTTTCCAAAGAATCGACATTTTCGTTTTTGCTGTTCTTTTTCCAAAGGAACAACACTTTTCACTTTAAGGAACAATGCGCTTGAGTTTTGTTGTTCCTTTTCCAAAGGAACGGAATTTGCATTTTCTGTTGTTCCTTTTCCAAAGGAACAACATGTTTGCTATTCCTTTTCCAAAAGGAACAACACTTTTGATTTTTGTTGTTCATTTTCCAAAGGAACGACATTTGCATTTTTACTGTTTCTTTTCCAAAGGAACAACACTTTTGATTTTTTTTTTTCCTTTCCCAAAGGAACAACACATTTGATTTTTACTGTTCCTTTTCCAAAGGAATGAAATTTGCATTTTTTTTTGTTCCTTTTCCAAAGGAACAACACGCACTTGCATTTTCTGTTGTTTCTTTTTTCAAAGGAACAACACTTCTATTCTTTTGCTCTTCCTTATTGAAATAACAACATTCTCGTATTCCTTTTACTTGTGCATGCTCTCCTCAGTATTCCAATTTAAAGATGCTTTTTGTTCCTGCTATTTCAAGTGTTTTGGAAAACAGCTATGCACTAATGCAATGGATACAAAACGACAGCATATTGAGTTCAGTAAATTATATAAAATCATTATTTTTACAAGAAATTGCTCTGACTTGGTAAGAGGAAAGACGGAAGGACACATTGATCCATTATTTTTGTTGTCATTATTCTACTAATACTGATATGACTGATTATCTTTATCATGTTGGTTCCTTTTAAATTCTCATAATCTTCTTTGATTATTATGGAGGAATAAGAACAAAGGGTCTATATGTTTCTATTGAGATGTTAAGACTTCATCCACCATTCCTACTCTTAACGAGTGTTGAACCACCCTTTGTGCATAAATAGGAAAGTACTTTATGAAATTAAAAAAAAAAAAAAAATGAAGAAAAATGATGTTTATATGACTTGTTTATACAAGTTGCCAAATGCAGGATAGGAGGTCTCATCAAGAGCCAGCCTACCCTGATCATAAGGAAGAAAGTGAAGTGGCATTCCCACTATGGCCACCACACCAAGGATATGGTCCAAGAGGCACATCAAAAAATAAGAGTTCTTGGAACAGGAGGTCTCATCATGAGCCAGCCTGCCCACATTTCACTCCTTCCTGGTGAATAGCATTATCGCTAACTAGTCACCAAGCCAACATAATGGCCTACATTTTGACACCGCACAACATTTCCTAAGCATACACAAAGGATCATGGTTCCATGGGTGAAACAAACAACTCTATCAAGGTTATGGACACCTGTCGGCAGTAGAGCTCTATTAATGGCATTGAAGTCACATTACTTATACACCAATAGTAATCATAAACACCCTTCTATCTGTTATACCTTTGTAATATGTCACATAAGATTACGTATATTATTTCCCGAACCATTAAACACATGTAGATCTATTATAACTAATCATGACAGAAAAGTTGACAATGTCTGCATTATACTCTGTGTGCACGTCAGTTGTCCTATCCTCCCAACCTCGCATCATATCACATGAGTCTCTTACTTGTTAAATAAACCGATTATGCACCTCGATTTCAGTAACCTGCTCCTTTTGTAAACATGGCATGTTGCCATACACTGTTCCTTTATGACTCTATCCCAGGGCAGATCGGCACACCGCTCCCTCATTTGAAGGCTAAGGATGGCCTATCACATTGCAGGGGGGTGGAGGGGGAGGTTAACCTCATCATTCACTAGTATACGTGTCAGACTACTATTCGGGAAATTGTTTACTTGGGAATGGTAAGGCTCAACAATATATTATTTTTTTTAATTTGCATGGCTTGTTGTTACTAAGCTATTTCCGTAGTATGCTCTGTGGTAATTAGTAATTGACTCAGGATTTGAGTGAGTCCTGTCGTTTTTTTAGTTTCTCTGTGTTCCAATAGTTTGAATAGCCTACTATTCAATTGCCATCTCTGAGATTTTACAGTGAAACCAAAAGCATGGGAGGAAGATCAATTCATAGAGAACAACAGGTATTGATAGTCTCTGATGCTGCACGGAAAATCCTGGCAAGAGCAGGTTGGTTAATTTATCTCAATCGTTTACAGGAATCCAATGAGACCATAGCAATAGAATTCTTGCAAAACTTGCAAGAAAATCACTCCATAGTAAGGGGGAGACACGTAGCAGTCACTGATGACATAATTACAGAGGTCTCGGGACTTCCAACCACTGGACCTGTGTGGACATTAAAGAAGGAGAGACTGTAAAATATCATAAAAACCTTCCATGATGAAGGTCAGAACCTGACAATCAGAGGAAAGGGAGTTCTACCAGCATCATTAGGAGAGTCGTGGGAAAAATTGGAAAAGACCATCCAAAGCTACATCACCTGTGAAGGTAGGAAAGACGTGGTAAGACCACGACACCTTAAAATTTTAGATGTATTAAAACAGAAATGCTCTGTAGACTTACCTACATTTTTAAATTCATTACTTCATGATGTTGCCCAAAGCATGAAAAAGGCACAACATGTAGAATCAATAGTAAGTCACCATGGGAAGATACGATTGATAGTTAGCCATAGCCTCACCCAACAATAGAGTAGCTAGGAAGAAATAATTTTCGTGATAGACGGGGGATTGAATATGCCACCCCCAAAAAGTAAGCATGCCACTAGTACACCAGATAGACCATTGAAATGAAGGAAATCAATTAGATTGGCATGAATCAAAGGGAGGCTGGAAAATTCCCAAGGGGATACTAGCCAACCAGTAGAGATAGACGATTCAAGGGATGGGAAAACCCTACAATTAGAAGGAGAAGAGAATGACAAAGGAATGCAAGGAAATGAGGAAGGAGAAATAGAGGAAGAAACAAAGCAGCTCGAAGACAGCCCATTGTAAAATCCATTGCAAGAAGATGAATTGGCCAAAATTTTGGCCAATATGGGTGAATATGCCCAACCTCTTAGCCTGCCAGACCTCCATGTTGAAGAAGAACCAAAGGAGAATTCTCCTGAGGACAAAAAATTCACCTGAAGAATTACATGACGAGGAAGTAGAAAATGAGAATCAGCCTATTCATGATGAAAGTATGACAAGAGAGAAAAGTGGTATAGAGGAGGAACAATCTGTTCCTAGCCAGACTACACTGGAAGAAATTCAGGAAGAAGAGGGGGTGGAAAAAGAAGTCACCCAAGAAATAATAGAAATATTTAGGGATTTTACTCTCGAGCAACCCGAACAGAACAACGAAGGAGCACCCCAAGAATAAAGCCAGGGAATTTACCGAGATAACAGTCCAGACCCAAGTAAACTGATAGCTATTCCTTCTAAAGAAATAGAAGAAATTAAGAGATTACGGAAAGAACAGAAAAGATTATTGAATGTGATAGTTTGACATCGACAACAGATCAAGATTTTGAAAATGAGGAAGAGGGTAAAAAGGACTTCGAGGGGGAGACATGCAACCACTCCGGCAAGATCCCTCAAGAAAAAGGTTCAAAGGGTTCGAGTCCACCCTACTATTCAAAACCCTGTTGAGAAGCAGTCTGCTATTCCAAAATCTACGGAGGAGCAATTTTCCATTCAAAACCCTGTTGAAGAGTAGTTTACCATTCAAAACCTTGTTGAGGTGCAGTCTACCATTCAAAACCAAAAGGAACAACATTTAACTATTACCCATGTTGAAGTACAAATAGATGATATATCAGCCTGTGATAAAGAAATGTAGATAGAGGCACAACCCTATGAAGAAATACGAACCACAAACACCACACGATGCAATAAGAAGATTCAAGTGAACCTCCCGCTCACCACTACCGTGTGGGATAGTAATATGAGGACGGTAACCCTACAAGAGGGTTTGATGCAAGCTCAACAAGCAACATAAAAACTCACAGAACAAACGGTTCCTCGAGAAAGGTATGAAGAATTACAACAACAGCTAAGGAATGTCAATTTATTCGAAAGCCAAGTCTTTGAAGGATGGGAAAAGAGAGAAGAAAAAGTTGCAAAGGTAACTCATAGGTTAGATGTAGTTATCAAGCAGATGGATATCTTATGCTCTTTGTACATTGACGTCCTAGCATGTAGAGCCCTTGCTAAGAATTATTCCTTGTTTTTAATGGAACGCTATTTGCAATTTGAAAAGAAAAGCTATGAGAGCAGGAGCCCCTATACAAATTAATACCATTAATGTTTTTTTAAATTGTTGTAACCACTACGGGGTAAAGGTTCAATGATTACTGTGTGAATTCTATCTACATAACCTTTTGTTTGGCCAAGAGACAGAGTATAACCCCAACCCTTCTCTTGGGGATATCCAATTGTAGGAATTTATTTCATTTGGGGTTAATCAAATCAAATGGCTTAAAGCTTGTAATGCCTTCCAAAGACAAGAAAACGGATTAGACTTATGGGTAAGAGCTAAGCCTAGAAATCCAGTGCAGTTGTCGAGGGAACATAGGAACCTCATGGGGACTCTAGGCATGATTGAACCATTAGGACCCATTCATACAACAACCAATCGGTAGGGAATAGAATACTTTTTCACTATTAAAGAGCTTGCATTGATGCGGCTAAATTTTGATATCAGATCTCTAATATGAATATCCAACTCAGGGAACCATTTAATTATGAAAACTTTAAGTTAGTCACTGATCGCTTGAGCCTCTATGGTGAATTTATCTTGAGAGTAGGACCATATTGGTTGGATATAGGTTCCGGAGTCTGATTGTTTGGCACCCTACACCTGGATGCCAAGCCCTGTTTGAGATGCCTCACGGTCAAACAGGCCATTTTTTTTAACACCTAGTTGCGCATCATGGTTGTAGACCATCACATGAGATCCCATCTCCATCCTACTCTCTCACTGCCTTACACGTCAACTACAATGTTTTCATGAGGGCATGAAAAAGGGTAAGCAAGGGGGTGTGTGGAGCACTAAAGAAGGTATGTTTTTGTTGATTATTTTGGCATCTTTTCATTAAAACTCACAACCACTTTGCATCATGAACTAGGTAGATAATAAGAAATCATAAACAAATCTGCACGATTTCTATGCAAGACGAAAAAACTGATAATTGCCATTTCTTATTCAGGAAAAAGGAAAAATGAAAGATTGTCATTTCAAAGAAAAAGATAGGGCCAAGTTAACTACTGTCCCTTTAGTGTGGAACCACATGCAAACAAGGTGATCCTAATTAAAGCATATCATCCAGGGAAGGGAAATGGAGATATCAACTCGGCGCAAGAAATCAAAGGGATAACTGGGAATTAATAGTTTGGTGAATGCCTCAGGATCCTTTGATCCTGAGGGATTGCTACTTTAACGATTTTTGCATCATCAATATCTTCGCCTTAGCTGTTATAAAAAGGGGCAACACTACTAGGCCAGGGGGATCGACTGGAATTTTTCTATGTAACGTTTCTCTGAATTTGAGACATTGATCATCGACTCTCATTGAGAAGTGATCCATTGTAATTCTATTTTAATGTGTTAATATAAAACTGGTTGTCGTTTCATCTTTGATCCTAGAATGATATCAAGTGGTGTGCCCCTAGAGGCTAAGGGTCTGGCCCTGGTGGAACAATTTCTCCTGTACTATTACCTTTTGTTTGTGTGTAGTTTCCATTATCAGCTTTCTGTGGTAATCTGATATGTTTTTTTATTTTACATTACGGCTCTGTTATATATGATTCATGTTCAACTGAGAAATTTCATTCCCTGTGACAGGAATGTGGTATTGTCCACTCTAGCTCTGTAACACATTATTGTTCCTTTAATCATTAGTATAATATTGATGGTCCTTATGGAATGCTATCGTCATTCAATTACCAAGTAACCATGTTGTAACATTCATAAGTTGGTAGTGCTATATTTATCTGTGGTTTACATGTGATTAGGATTGTTGTTCAACTAACATTGTTGTTCCATTATGAATTACAATCGTTATTCCTGATAACTAAGGTTGATATTGGCGGTATCAAAATCAGATTATTGCTTTTCTTAAGGCGTGTTGGGTGTGTTATTTATCTTGGTTTATCGTGCACCTACATTTTGGCTTTGTGTACTATTCTATATTCCATTACTAATTAGTTGCCATTCTATTTCTGTGTGTTGTCTGATTTACCTTTAGAGTGACTATTGCTACTTGATTTCTATAGGATACGATTGCTGCACTTATTTCTGATGATTAAGGTGTTGTTTTTCATAAGAGGTGGTTGCTGTTACATTTTCTAGTTGTTGTTCCATTTCCTAGTTGTTGTTACATTTCCTAGCTGTTGTTCCATTTATTTATTATTTGTGTCATCAATGCTTTGGTGTGCAGAACGATCTGAAACTATAGTGGGCATTGAGATCTATTGTCTAGTTCCTAGATTGATGATCTGTTCCATCATTATCTTTAGTTACATAAGTTTACAGAGGGATGGGTTAATGTTACTAGACCCTTGACTCATAAATTGCTTAGTTTCTTGAATGCATTATTTCAACTTTAAAGTGCTTTACCGTAAGCAGATCTTGTTTTAAGAATCCATTTACTCTTGTATTTTGAGCACTATACTACTATCATTACTCTAACAAATGATAGCCTCGAAATGAGACACTCTTTGAAATAATAAAACGTTCCCAAATTGACAAACTAACGTGAGGTAACTAGAGGTGAAAAAGACCCTTTTTATGACTCGACACTTGCCTCTTTGAATTCAGCCATGGATGAGTAAGAGATCCAAGAAATCTCCAAGTGGAACCAATTGTAACAAATGAAAGGACACTAATCAAAACTCAGAGATGACTCACACCCTTGCATAGATCTATAAATAGATCCCTCATCTAAGACATCTAGAGGCTGGAATATTTTGAATTGCAAGGAAGTGTTGATAGTTTGCATTTGAGGAGAGAGAATTGTATTGGTTGTGTGATCTTTCTATTTCATTAGGTGAAGAGGCATTGATGCTGGGAGGATGATCCTGGATCAGACAACTAGGTTATAATTCTCCCTTCTATTTAATAATGTTCTTCAAGTTTTCTTCGATATAATTGTGCAATTGTGAATGTTATAATTTCTAAATATTATTATATGTTCATTATATATCTGTTTCTATAATTCTTATGTATTAATAGATCAAGATGCTTTGATGGTTCTTTGTTACTGTGTTTCTACTGGTACTCTCCAAGCAGGTTAAGTACGAGGAGGAGTTGCAAGCTCTATCAAGGGGGAGAGAGATCAAGCAAGGGATTCAGAGAAAGTTCCAGGTTGGTTCCATTGTCTTTCTTTTACCTATTATAGATAAAAGAAATCATGAATTGCTTTAAACTGTTGTTTCTAGGGTAGTTACCAAACCTAGACGGCTAGTCATTCGAAAAGACAATGGAATGGGTGGTGTCTAGGGTAGTGAATGGTTCTATCTAAGCTTGAAACTTCTCAAAACATGGTGATTTTTGTGAAGAGGTTGGATAACAAGACCACTCATCGCAACTATTTCTCGAAAAGGGTAAACAACCAAGTGGTAGCATATGATCAGCCAAAGGGATGGACGTGATGAGAGGTACACAATCAAGGCTTAAGAGGCTCATAAAATGGCAATCACAAAGGTTAATTACTGAATGTGGGTTTATTTTTTGACAAGATTGAACCATTGGGGAACTATGCTTTGTTTTGGTTTCGATTTTATGCAAACTTGAAATGATGAGACTAAAAAGCTAGAAGCGATAAAACTAAAAAGCTATAAACGACAAAACTAAAAATTGAAAATGGGAAAAAAGGTTTGCATGCCCTTAGCACGATGAAAAGAAGAGTATCTTGTAACCATATGGAAGCTACTATGGTTAGGAAGGATGGTTTCATCCAGAAGACAAAACACTTCCTTCGCTCCATCTAGGATAGACAAAGGTGAATGATGTGTCAGACCAATCACATAATCTACAGGGAAACTTATTTTTTCAACTAGGTTTGTTTGTAGAATAGACAAGGGTGCATGCCCCCTAAGCTTTATTACATTCACTAGACTACTCATGGCAATCAGGTGGATGTAATGAAGGTTCAAGAGATATCGTTGATGTAAAAGGACCATTTAGGGATGATGATTGACTAGGAGATATGCTTGAACCTAGAAATGAAAGCTGGTCAACGGTGAAAAACTTGGCTTCATGCGGGAAACAAATCACTTAGAAGAATGTTGAAACAATAGCCTCCATGTTATAAAAATAGTCATGTCCAAGGAGTAGATTGTAATCTAACAGTCCTAAGACTATCATCAGATTCAAATGAATGGTTTTCCTTCTCAAATTGATCGGTAACTTAGGCATAATCCCTAACAGTCGATTGGTTCCTTTGTTGAAGCTTGGTAGATTTAGTGTAATAGGCATGAGAGATGGTGAATCAAGTGCTTTCCAAGTAGCTGAGGAAGGGATACTCACTGAGGCCCCTTCATCTATAATAGTGCTAGACACAATCATTTTACAAAGTTGTACTATGATCTATAATGGTACATAAGAAGGAAGGTGAGATCTTGTTAGTCGGTTCCAATCAAAGGAAGTGACTAGGCTACTTGGAGAGGGTATGGAATAAACGAGATAAATAAACCCTTGAGTTACAAGAGCTGAAGGGTTTTCCTCTTGTCTAGATGGAATAGGGAGATTTCCCCCAACATCGTTAATATTTGAAGTAACAAAAATAATTTGAACGATATCGTTCTCACTCTTTTTGGGAAGGACACGATCATTTGCAAGTGAACTTTGGTCAACTACCACCTCAACCTGTTGACTTTGGTCGAGAATAGACTCAAAAGATTCATTTTCAATGAGAGTTGTTTCCACCGATGGTTGATTTAAGTCAATCGGTTTTTGAACAAGTAAAGGACTTGGGGATAATTTCCTGTAGCCAGATGGAAGTTGCTACGGTGAAACAGGACGGTTATCCAACACTCTTTTGGCTTCATCCAAAAAAGGACAAAGGTGAAGGGTATGGTTCCCTTCACATAACCTACATGGAAATCTAACCTTTCTCATATGTCCATGAACTTTACTATCACTAGTTGACGGTGTGTTATCAACATGATCTCCAGAAGTTGATGACACAAGATGTTGTGAACGGGGAGACCATTATTTCAAGATCTAAGGAAATCAAGTACAGTCTCGAGAAAAATGGTCACCCACAGAAATTACGCATGGAAATTTTGCTTTGGAAAGTATAATGTGCGGATCTTCACCAGATGATGCTTTCAAAGCAATGGTTGCTTGGTTGCCCCCTTTTTGAATTAGCTTCTTCTTCTTCTCAACCACCTAGTTACTAGCATCACTACTTTCACCAAGCGAAGAGGAAGAAGGGGAGGGAGAAACAAACAAAGAATAAGGTGAAGGGTTAACTTCAATATCAATTAGAGGTTGATTTGATTGTGGAGGAATTAGTATTTTCAACCGCTGAGGTTGAAAACAGCCATATTGGCAAGCCAATGGTAATTCCTGATAGGCACAATGTTGCCATATAGGGAGCATCAATATCTCCCCAAGAGGAAAAAGGACTAGGATTCCCCTCAAAATGGATCCCTTAATTGGTAGACTCCAGATTCGTTGCCATATGTCTCAACCTAAGATCAACTGAGGAATAGGGGTGTTATTTTGAATTCAATTAATTTTAATGATGCTTTGACACAACTTTACTTTTTTAGTTTTTAGGAGTTGATAAAAAGCTAAAGATGACTCTAGTCACCTTCAATTTTTAATGAAACTAAAGTGACAAGTGTTTAGATGGACCTTTTCTTTTAAAATGTTGAAAAGGAATGAAAGTGACTACTCTAGAAAATCTAGACAGTGGGATTACCAAACCAATCACAAAACTACAATATACACCTTGGTGATAAATTAAAGTGAAATTACCAAGGACTTATGTACGACAATCAATCTTCTCAAATGTTGTGTTTAGTGCATTGCGATCAATAAGGCGACAGACTTGGCTTCCTATGGATAAAGGATATAAGCCTTTTGTGGTCTCCCAATATATACACGATGGTACGGGGAGCACAAGTCCATGCTAGCATTTGTCGTATCAAGGAAGATGAATCACCCAACTTTCGATGAAAATGATAGTTACTATTTTTTATGACATCGGAACATGTCTCTAGCCTAGACCTCTACGTGTGTTGCATTAAGTTCCAAAGCGTTGTTAGGTTCATTGAAATTTATTTTAGAGTTGATCTTGTTTATAGTTTTCCTTCCAATGGTTCACAAAGTGATTTTGATTTGAAATTCCTAAAATGCAATCTACAATGATAAACAATCTTTGTTTATTTTGAACAATGAAAATACTAGCTGCTAGGGAAAGAAGATTACAATTGTTTGAAAGAAAGAGCGAAGATCACACACTATTTCATTTTCCTAAATAATTTTTCGCACACAAACTAAATTCAAATGCAAATGCATGTATTTGTTTTTCATTCTCCTTAATGTAAAAGTGCCAAAAAGGCAAACTAAATGCAACAAAGGTCTGAAATATTTCTTTCAAAATGACATTTTGGACAATTTCTTCTTCAAAAGAGAAAGGAAGACTAAACGAAGCTTTTCAATTTTGAATAAAAAATGCTTTTGACACTTTCAATATCAACAAATCAAACCAAATACATGACAAAAAGTTCAATCGACTATCCAGGGAAGGAAAATTCCACGACATTTCTCTTTTCAAGACAAAATGACAATTACGACACTTTTTCTTCTAAGTATAACATAAACCCTAGAAACAATAGTTTAAAGCAATTCTCGATTTCTTATATGTATAACAGATAAAAGAAAGACAATGCAACTAACCTGGAACTTTCTATGAATCCCTTGCTTGATCTCTCTCCCCCTTGATAGAGCTTGCAACTCCTCCCCGTACTTAACCTACTTGGAGAGTACCAGTAGAAACACAGTAACAAAGAACCATCAAAGCATGTTGATCTATTACTACATAAGCGTTACAGAATCAGATATATAATGAACATATATAACATTTAGAAATGATAACATTCACAATTTCACAATTATATGGAAGAAAACTTGAAGAACATTATTAAATAGAAGGGAGAATTATAACCTAGTTGTCTGATCCAGGATCATCCTCCTAGCATCAATGCCTCTTCACCTCATGAAATAGCAAGATCGCACAACCAATACAATGCTCTATCCTCAAATACAAACTATCAACACTTCCTTGCAATTCACAATATTCCAGCCTCCAAATCTCTTAGATGAGGGATCCATTTATAGATATGTGCAAGGGTGTGAGTCATCTCTTGGTTTTGACTAATGTCATTCTAGTTGTTACAATTGGTTCCACTTGGAGATTTCTTGTATCTCTTACTCATCCCTAGGCGAATTTAGAGAGGCAAGTGTCATAGGGGAAGTTTCTAGAAGATTCCATGAGCAACCACCTAGCAAACTATCTCAGACATTTTTCCATCCTTGCCCATTGCACCCTATAGAAGGTCTAATCAATATGCATCACACTTGAGTAGTGTACCACTCAGTATGCATTGCATCTGGCCAGTGTAGTAGTTAGTATGGTTCAATTTAGGCCATTTCTGGATGGTTCCTCAGGTGGAACTTTTGGGGAATGATGTAATCAGATGACCATGTTCTTTTAGGGTATGAAACAACTCTTTTAGGGATTGATAAGCCCTATTTTATGAACATATATGTTTGGGGTTGAAGTGCCCAAATATGTCTATAACACAACTTACATAAAGCTATGGGTCTGAATCTATCCGGTGTCATAGCTTTTTCTTGCTTTGGAAGTAAAGCTAAGAAAGAGGCATTAAGAGCTTTCAAAACAATTTTAGTTCTTCTAGACTCATCCACATCTTTAAGGATATCTTGTTTGACTATTTTCCAACAAGCTTTGAAGAAATCCACATTGAAACCATTAGGGCCAGGAGCTTTCCCGTTTTGCATCTCATTAATGACCTCACTAACCTCCTCTTCAGACAATGGCCTATTAAGCTTGTGGTTGTCTTCCCTAGTTACAACTTTAGGAATGAACTTCATGAATTTGTTAATGAATCAAGACCTGTCAATGAGAGGCTCCTCTGCCATGCTATTGAACTGCTGAGCTAGGAAAAATTCTATTTCCATGTGTGAGACAAGCTCTTTTCCTTGAGAATCTTTGAGTTTGGAAATTCTATTATGAGATTTGTGATCCAAAGTTGATGTATGAAAAACAATTGTGTTTCTTTCTCCTTCTCTAATCCACTACACCCTCAAATTTTGTCTCCATAAAATCTCCTCTTAAAAGCACCGATCCTCCCATTCATTCTGTACCGAATCAACCTGAATTTTCCTTTCCTTGGTAAAACCCTCTACGATGTTGATCTGATTAATCGCCTAGATTTTCTTCTCAACTTCTTTTTTGGCTTTAAAATATTGCCAAACTCTTGTTTATTCCAATCTTTAAGCCTAGATTTGATTTGCTTGAGTCTCTGCTACAGTATGAACATTTCAATGCCTTCAATGGGCCTATCTTTCATCCACCATTTATCAATATTGCTGGTGAAGTTAGGGTGAGAGAGCCGTATATTTTCAAACCTGAAGGGTCTATAACTTGGCGTACCCATAAATTTAGCTTCCATTTGGATGCCACAGTGGTTCGAGCCTCCAAAGGCAAGGATTAAAGATAGCATATGAAGGCCTTTGATAATGAGCTCCTCAGAGATTATGAATCTGCCTAATTTAGAGGCAACTTGAGAAGCTCCTCCTCTCTTATTATTCCAAGTAAAAACTCCATTTTTTGTTTCTATGTCTACTAGCCCCATATTATTAATGAAGGTCTAGAAGGCAATGGAGTCCTCGCCTAGTTTCCTTGTAACTCAGTTTTTTTTTGTAAGAGAACTGATCATATTGAAATCCCCCACCAGAATCCAAGGCATATTAGGATGTCCCTTCCTCAGTTCCTCAACGGATGTGAAAAGATTTAGTTTATCTTCTAGTTTTTTAGGGCCATAGATATTAGTGATCATGTAGATCTCCTTATCCCCCAAAGATTGAATCACCATCGATAGATAATTCCTAGAAGCTTCAGCATCCAGGATTCCAAGTTTTTTAGGATTCGATAGAGTGAGAATCCCCCCCCCCCCCCCCCCCCAACAGTGTTATCTGCTTTTACCTCTAGATACTCATACTTGATTAACCATTTTCTATGTATCTCTCTGATCTTATCCATTGAACATTTTGTTTCCTGAATAAAGGTCATATCTAATTTTTCTTATTTTATTCTACTTCTAAAGTTTCTTTGTTTCCTTCTACTTCCTATACCCCTAATGTTCCAGGTTGTAAGCTTCATTAGGAAAGATTTGTAAAGGAGTAACTGGTGAGATCCTTAATCTTACCTGAGTTAATCATAATTTTATCGCATTCAGACAGTAACTCATTATGTTTCTTCCTTCCTCTTTTCCTTCCTTGGTTCTTTGAAGAAAGCATTGGAGTATCCTCCATCATTTTCACTCCCCTATTTTCCTATATTTCATGGTTTCTTTTGACTCCAGAGCACTTTGTTTGTGATCTCGAGAGGAAGAGCTGATGAACCCTGTCAACCTCTACTTTTGGTAGAGAGTCAACCCATTTGGTGATTCCCTCCTCCAGAAAATTTTCTAGATCAAAATTGTCCCTCTCTAGAATCTCCTGCAGTTCATGTTCTTTCATTCCTGCCTCACTTGGAATCATATCATGGTCCCTGCTGAGCTCCATCATATTTAGCAATTCCTCCATTTTTTTGTCATTTTCTGGTATCTCCTCCATGTTGGCATCCCCTTCCCTCTGATTGTGAATATTCTTCAATTCCTAGTTTATCCCATTGTTTTCAACTTCTTCTTCTAGGATCTTGAAACTATTGCGGTTCGTTTGTCTTTCTTCCGTACTTTTCTTCTGCTACCCCTTGTCTCCTTTCCGTTTACCCCTTAACTTGGAAAAGCCTTTGGGATCCTTGCCTGTGGTGGATTTTGTGTTGCTCTCTAGTTTTTTCAAAGCACAGTCCTTGTATAGGTGCATGTGTTCATGGCATTTACAACACCTGAATGGGACATGTTCATAGTCTACCATTTGCACCCATTCCCCATCATACACTTCAAAAATGATTTCATCCAGAAGTGCTCCAGATAAGTCCATTTCCACACATATTCGGGCAAAGGAAGTGTATTTGCCTCTTAGAGTTGTATCTGTGATTTTTATCAAGTGCCCTAGCTTGTTACCAATAGCCTTTAGAGATCCTAGCAGCCAATAATCTAAAGGAAGGGAGTAGAGTCTTAGCCATACCAGTACCAAGGTGAATGTCTCTCGTTCTGGGACAAAGTTCATTACCCATGGTCTCATGTAAAGGCCCGTAGAAGTGTAAAAATAGGGCCCTCCTTTGAAAACTCTATCTTTGTCT
Source organism: Pinus taeda (assembly GCA_000404065.3). NCBI lineage: Eukaryota > Viridiplantae > Streptophyta > Pinopsida > Pinales > Pinaceae > Pinus > Pinus taeda. Next base: position 72,157 of record APFE030717524.1, read on the forward strand.
TCTAGGCTTGTGAACACCACCGTGAAGAAACCCTTGGACCGCAGGTGAAGGTCAATTTTCCCCTTTGGTTTCCAGTGGTTCCTTATCCATGCTTGGAAATCCTTCTATGTCGGCCAAATCCCAGTGAATTTATAGATAGCTGCATATTCCACCATGTGTTCTTTGTGCACCTAAAGCACTAGGTCACTTAAAACAACTCGAGGAATAGTGGCCACCTTGGGATTACATGCCCCTGATATTTTCATGGGTGAAACTTTCTAATTTCTATCCTCTATCCTCTTCTCCTTACTATGTTCCTCATGGTCCTCTTCCTGTTCTTAAGATCTGTTGGTTCCGGATTTTTCATTATTCACAATCTTTGTTTCCACCTTCGTTGGTTTCTTGAATCATTGGGAACTAGCTCCCTTGCTTCTATCCTTAACTACTTTATTGTTGAAGGGATCTGAACTCCCTCCTCCTCACGCCACCATGATAAGGAGCTACACAAACCCTAAAGCAAAACCCTAGATCAGAGATTATATTGACAACAAAAAATATTGACCGCAATCTCTCATCAATATCAACAATCCATTTTCATTAATATCATACCCCAACTATTATTTTTGAACAATTTTGGTCCTTAAACTATCACATATCTAATTATAATTAAGGCCATTTATTACTTCTTTTCTATTTTCTCATCAAGAGTTGTTCGACTCTGCATATTTTCACCTCACATATTTGTTTTACACTTTGACTTAGTTCAAGTTCCACTTTGTTTTATTTACCTTTTATTTTTTTGATCTCAATGTCATATTCACTTAGGAATGCCATCCAACTGGATTTCCTAGAATTCATCTCAAGTTGGCTAAAATAATATTTTAGATGAATATGATATGGAATTAAAATGAATTTATTACTAATCTAGTAATATCTCCACATATTGAGGGTGTGAATAAACACTACCGGTTTGATATTGTAAACCATGTAATTCCTTTCATGTTCCCTTAGTTTTGAGACTCAAATGGAACCACATTCCTTCAAACATTAGAAACACTCCAAAAAAGTGCTAATACATACAATAAAATCACCATTTGGGTCTACATTTTTTAACACAGGTTCCCCAATCAGTAAATGTTTTAGCTTTTCAAAATTTTTCATATTTTTGCTCCCGCACAAAATTTGCTCCCTTCTTTAGGAAGTAAGTTATAGGGCGTGCTATCTTTGAGAATGATCGTATAATTACGTTGAAATACCCATTAACTCCCATACATGATATTATTTTCTCTACATATTTTGGAAATGGACAATTAAATGGCCTTTAGTTTTTCATGATCCAGTACTATTCCTTACCTTGAAATTACATGCCACATATATATCTTTGAGAATGCTCGTATAATTACGTTGAAATGCCCATCAACTCCCATAGATGATATTATTTTCTCTACATATTTTGGAAATGGACAATTAAATGGCCTTTAGTTTTTCATGATCCAGTACTATTCCTTACCTTGAAATTAGATGCCACATATATTGTATCTTTCCCTCATAAAACTCGCCAGGGAAAATTTTAAGAACACCCCCTAAATTTACATGTATAATAAATGGGCGAATCTCCATGGTATATAGGAAAAATGGAAGGCGATTTTATCAATAATATGATATGTATATATAATTTTTTGGCGAATCTCTCACCAGGCATGGCGAATATTTTACTTAGTTATAAAATCTTGTGTTTATTGAATACACAAATGAAATCATTGCATTTCTTTAAAATATCTTTTGAAATCAAAATTACCGAAATTACATATCGATAATCTAGTGGGTGTAAGATAAAATTCACCCGTGCCATTCACAGAAAGAATGAGAAAAAACCTAATACTATATATAAAACCAAGAAAAATTCAAATTCATCACTTCTAGGGACCTCATAACCACCCTGCCAATACACAAGTATGTTCCTATTTGCAATTAGAAAAAATACCCAAATTACAATATGTTTACTCCACTTCTAGGCACCTCGTAACCACCCTGCCAATACACAAGTATGTTCCCGTTTGCAATTAGAAAAATTACCCAAATTACAATATGTTTACTCCAACATATGTTGGAAAGTTATAGAAGGATGACTAGTGCAATCAATCCATTCCTTTTAGCCCTGGATTTGTTTAAGTTTAAAACAGAAGTATACAAATATACTTGTCCAATGTCTATGCTTTAACCATTCACCTTAAGATGTTTTTACAATATAATTTCCTAAGTCTATTTAATATCTTCATTATCATAAAAACCAACCTATATCCATCTTAACTCCACATCTACCACTCTTAGGGGGATGAAATCTATCTATCCCTCTGAGCACTTGGTAGACCCAGAATTAAGATGGATCTAAGATAGAATTTCCCCTTTAAATAGTCTATGCTCACATGAATACCATGGGTCAATACCATGGGTTATCATAAAACTGGAGCTTAAAATTACTATTAGTAATTTATAAAAATTAATAAAATTAATAGTTGATTTTTATTTTAACCAAGCTAAAATGTTTAACATACATTAAATTACAACATCCATTTTTACTCTTGATCGGGTCAAATATTTTTTCACTCTATGCTAGTTTGCATATCAAGATATTTGATACCTCTCGGGGGTTAGTAGATCCAGAGTAAAATGGATCTATTCTGGTTTAATTGCCCCATTTAAATAGGCTACATTCCAAGTGAATACCATGGGTCAATACCTTGTGCCATTTTGGTGAATACCATGGGTCAATACCATGTGCCATTTTTATTTTTATTAATACTAATATTAGGGTTAATAATGTTTTTTTTGCATGGTATTAATATAAAAAAATAAAAAAAAAAATGTTTTATTTGTTTACCATACCTCTCATTTATTTATATTTTTATTAATTATGTTTTATTTATTTACCATACCTCTCATTTATTTATATTTTCATTAATTTACCATACCTCTTTTATAAATATGGTATTTGGGCCTTTGGCCCATAGGATTCACTTAAATAAAACTTATTCTTGAAAATGCGCGAATGGGTTCACTTAAATAAAATCTATTATGGAAAATGGGCGAATGGAAGGTTGTAACTCCTAATTTCAAGGGATAAATTCACCTTTTTTACCCTCTCCCTTAAAATAAGGTGGGCTATTTGAGGTGATTTATAAAAATGTACTATGATACAAAATATTCGCCCACTAAAAATTTAAAACCCCTTAATTTCGCCAAAGGGCGAACATTCGCCCCTAAAATCACCCCTAAAACTCGCACTTGATGAATTTAGCGTACAATTGGTGCTCTAATAGGTTTTGAACCACTATTTCCAAGTGTTTCTTATTTTCTTCTTGGGTCTTAGAACACATTAGAATGTCATATATAAAAATGAATAAAAACTTGTCTAACAACTTATTGAATAGACTAGTCATCACATGTTCATGATGGTAAAAGGATCACTCATAAGTCTAAAGGGTAACATGGAAAATCTTTAACATCCATATCTTATTTCAAATGTTGTATTTAGTATATATTTGTATTTAATCCTCTACTTCTGGTAACCAGATTTGTGGTATATTTTGGAGAATACCATATCCCCTTGAACTTGGTCAAACAAATCATATATCCTTGTTAGGAGATGTTATTTTTAATATTCAACTTATTCAACTGATGGTAATCAATAAAAGGTCTATAAGTTTTGTCCTTTTTCCTAAAAAAGGGATTGTTGCACCCAAAGATGACACGCTAGGTTGAGCATATCCTTTATTCAATAATTCTTGCAACTTCATCTTTAATTCCACTAGCTCTCGCATGTTCATTCAGAAAGGGTTTCCCCTAATATCAATCCTATAGAAAAATATATTTCTTTTTTTGGCGAGAGACATAGAATTTCATGTGGAAAGACATCTAGGTAACCTTGAGCAACTTCTACCTCACTTACAAAAATGATATATGTCACACAAAGATATACGTAGGTATACCTCATATAACCTGAACTTCTCAATATTTTGTTGTACAAGTGACAATTTTATCCAAATAGTTGACAACCACTTAATTCCATTTTAACCAATCCATTCCTATCAAAACATCATATGAGTTGAATGGTAATATATTCATGTTTATGGCCATATTATTTCCATTTAGACTAAGTAGGAATGATTTTACCAATTTGAAACCTTCCCTTTTGTTCCCGAGGCCAACTGAACCAACCATGAATTTTTGTATTTTTCAGACTTTAATTTCCACTTTTTTATAACCTGAGAGTTAACATAACCTAAGCAAGCACCAATATTTATTAATACATGAACATGTTGGTTACGAATAGTACCTTTTATTTCTACTATTTTGGAATGATGCTCCACTTGACATCTTTCCAATGCTACATTGATGCATGATATAGTTCTAGCCATGTCATTAACAATATAGGCTTCTTATAGGTTCTACATATTTTTCATAGACCAAGTATTATATGGAAAATTTCACATCATATGGGGTTCTACACAAACCCAATATTTTAAAGGTTCCCTATCTTTAATGTTACCTCCATTACTATTGAATTCATCCTATTAAGACCCATCTTGGGGCTAGTTTTCTGCCCTTGTGATGAAAACGATTTTGGGGGTCTCTTCATTTTCAATATTTTTAATAATATTGATCCCTAACGTGTGGGTTATGAGCCCACAAACTCATCTCATCACCACTTATATTGTTAACTGAAAAAAGTTATGGTCTACATGTAATGTTAATTCATCAAACAAAGTCAAGGGGCCTATGCATCAAGCCATTAATGCATTAAATCACCATGCATACAAATAATTACATAAAATAGGCATTAAAATTGATTTAATTAATTCTATTACATGGTACCTTTACAAGTCTAATATTAATCCAATTGACCACATATTTTCAATCCCCAAAGGCTACAATTTATAAATGAAATTACAATAATTTGGATCATTTCAAGATCCATGATCTTCTACGAAAATTTCTCAACATGATTTTTTTCACAAAGCTCTCATTATAATCCCTAAGATCCCTAACAAGTCATTCTTGCTAATTTTTTGAAGGATGGGCTAATGTTCCTATATCACAACCCCAAGGTACAAAAACATATGACATCCTGGTCATACGATTCCTCATCTTCATGTAACAACTTCAACTCGTGAGTTGCAACATGCCTCTGCAGTAATTTTATGCAACACCCTCACAAAAATGTACACAAAAAACTTCAAAAGTATCCTCTTGAAGGGGAAAACCTCCATTATATTACCTAAATGAAAAATTCTTTGATGATACAAATGAGAAGTCCTCCTTTGTATATATAATAGCCTAAGGGGTCACAATATAGTTAGAGCCTACATAATAGTAATAATGTAAGGGCACAATAATAACAATAGTGGGCTTCTATGGGGCACAACAATAACAATATCGGGGCTACAAGGGGCAACAATAGAAAAAGGGGGGCTACACTAGTATTATAGGGATCTAACATGCCTCTCTCCTTGAAAAATGTGTTGTCCTAAACCCTTGAGTAGTTATGGATGCCTTTGCATAAAATTCTCTTCCTCCCATGAGGAATCTTCAGGGGGTAAGTTCTTCAACTTAATGAGTTACTCTGAAATTGATCGATTACATAGTTGTCAGGTTCTAAATTCCATTAGTGCTTCAGGCTCAAATATGAATTTTCCTTCTTTGTCAAGTTCTAACAACACTATTTGAGCTATAAACTTGTCACTTATAACCTTATTTAAGCATCAAACATGGAGAATTGGGTGTACTCGAGAAGATGCATGTAGCTCCAATTTCTTTGTCCTGTAAGGACTAGAGTACTTGGGTGATAATTTATTATCCTTCTTAGCTTGTTTGAGTGACATTTATTTGTAGTAGCACTAAGAATATCCAGTCACCTACATCAAAACTTATTTCATTATGATCTTGATTTTCCTATTGTTTCATTCGATTTTGTGCCAGAGTGAGGTTATTCTTTAAGAGTTGGAGTAGTTGTTGTTGATGCTCGATGTGATATTCCACTTCCTGAACCTTATAAATTTCTCTTAAATATGATGTGATGGATGGTGGATGATACCAATAAAGGGCCATAAATGGGGTCAGTTTTTCTACATTATGGAAGTGTTATATGACCATTCAGCTACAACTAACCACTTGACCAATTATGTTTGTTCATTAGATACAAAGAAATGAAGATATCCTTCCAAAAATTTATTCTTTGTCTCAAATTTCCCATAAGATTGAGGGTAATAAGTTGAGATATGAGCTAATTGAGTACCAAGACAAGGAAATAATTTCATCCAAAAATTTCCAGTGAAAATGGGATCTGTGTCACTCACTATAATCTTTGGGTTTCCATGGAGCTTTTGAATTATTCACATAAATGTAGAAGCAACTTTATTTGCTTTAAAAGGATGATATAATGCACAAAAGTGTGCATAATTGGTAAGTCTATCAACTACCACAATGACTATAGTCTTTCTTTCATACTTGGGTAAACTTGTGATAAAATCAATTGAGACCTATTCCCAACGCTAACGTGGAATGGTTAAAGGTTGTAATAGACCTGAGGGTTTTGACTGTCTCAGCTTTATTTTATTGGCAAACATAAAATTTTTCCACAAACTTCTAAATATCATATTTAAGGCCATTCCAAAAAATTTCCTTCATGACCATATGGTAAGTTTCTTAAAATATTGAGTACCCTCCTAAGGGCGAGGTGTGCAATTCCAAAATAATATTGTGTTTAAGATGGGAATTCTTATAGATATATAAGCAATGCTTGTACCATAATAAATAATTTTCCATGCTAAGTGTTTCATATGTATTGGGATCTTACTGCAACTTTTGAATGAGTGTCCAAACCTATTCATCATTCTTCCATTCATCTCTTGCTTCGGTTATCCCCTAAGGTTGGATAATATAAAATGACACAATGCAATGCTTCCACATCCTCATCCTTTCTTGAGATAGCATCTGCAACAACATTATGCATCCCTTTTTTGTACATGATTTCATAGTCATAACCCAACACCTTTTTCGCCCATTTTTGTTGCTCTTCTGAAGATTTTTTTTTCCAAAAATTATTTAAGACTATCATGACCTGCTTTGACCTTGAACCGTCTTCCCATTAGGTATGGTCATCATTGCTTTAGTGCATGTAGTATTTCCAACATTTCCTTGTCATAAATAGGTTTGTCTATATACTTTCCTTTGATTGTATGACTTTCAAAATAAAATGTTCTTCCTTCTTGCATTAAAACCACACCAATTCCATTTCCTGAGGCATCACATTCGATAATGAAGTTTTTTGTGAATTCTAGCATAGTTAAGACCAATGCTTGGCACATTGCCTCTTTAAGATGCTCAAAGGACTTAGTTTCCTCTAGAGACCATGAAAATGCATCTTTCTTCAGTAATTATGTTAGAGGTGTCTATATTCTCTCATAATCGTTAACAAACTTATGATAATACCCTCTTAACTAGAGAAATCCTCGAAGATGCTTTACGGTTGTGGGGATTCTCCATTCCTTAATGGATTTAATTTTGTTAGGGTATACTTTAACACCCTCATGAGATACAGTATGACCCAAATATTCCACCTCTTATACTCCAAAGAAACATTTGGAGGCTTTTGCATATAATTGTTACTCCTCTAATAGTTTCAATACTATGTCAACATGTTTAACATGATCCTTCCAAGACTTGCTATTTATTAGTAAATCATAAAAAAATAATAACACAAATTTTCTAAGGAATGGTTTGAAAATGGAATTCATCAAACCTTGAAATGTGGAAGGTGCAATAGTAAGGCCAAAATGCATGACCAAGAATTCATAATTACCCTAATGAGTTCTAAATGTTGTTTCCAGAATGTCTTCAATCTTCATTTTAATTTGATTATATCCTCAACAAAGATACATATTGGTGAAGTAAATTGCTCCATGTAGTTCATCCAACAATTCGTAAATTATAGGAATGGGAAATTTATATTTAATAGTGAGCTTGTTGAGCTTCCTATAATCTGGACACATATTCCATGATCCATCCTTCTTGTGCACCAATACTACTGGAGCAAAGAAATAACATTGACTACATTGAGTTATACCATCCTCTAGCATTTTTGTAGCCATACATTAAATTTCACTCTTTTGGGAGTAAGGATATCTGTAAGGCTTGATGTTTCGAGGATCACTTCCTAGAATCAAATGAATAGCATGATCATGATCACGAATAGGTGGGAGGCCTTTGGTAGTCTCAAACACCTTGGAATGATTGTTCAAGACTTTTTCGATATCGAGAGAAATAAATGATTTCGATGTTTGAACATCTAGTGATGATAATTGTGCAATTATGCCTCATTGTTCCTTCTTCAAAATACTTTCATTCCATTAGAGATAATTATCTTACTTGGTTTCCTTATCATGCCTCTTAGTTCAACTTCCTTTCCTTCCCAAAAAAAATTCAAGAATAGTTCTTGAAAATTCAAATCTATTATCCATTGGACTCCTCATACAATATCAACACCACCCATTTGAATTGAAAGAATTAGACTATTAAATACATATTCACCAATGGTTAGCTTGATATTATGGCACTTTCCTGAGCAATTTATGGTTCCTCCATTTGCAGCCATCACTTGAAACTCTGGTGTTGAATATAGGGAGAAATTCAAGTCCTTGGATATCTTATAATGAATAAGATTATGGGTATTAGCCATCACCTTTTCTTTCTTGATATATCCTTCTATCTTCAAAGTTTGAGCAGTGGTATTTCCTACAAATGCATTACAAGGTATGGTGGAATTCATTTATCCTTTATTTTGGGTTGGTTCCTAGTGTATATCCTCCTCTTTTGATGTTTCTTGTTCCTTTTCTTCCTCCTCTTCACAATCTATGTAGAATAATTTCTTCTCGGCACAATTATGACCTTTAGTGTATTTTCTATCACAAATGTAACAAATCCTTTCTCCTCTTTTTTCCTCCAATTATTATGGTGTCAACCTTGTAGGATGTGGAAGACTAATAGAAACAACACTTCCATATTTATAGTTGCGAGTGGTAGAATTCTTTGTTTCCATAATTTTTCTTTTAACTTATAATTCCAGCCTTGATTGCCTTCTCTAATGACTCGTTCCGAAAAGAAAACCTCATGTTGGATCTTATCTTTTATAGTCCCTATGAAGACATCAACCTTATTCTCTTGTAAAATATTGGTTACCCTAATATTCAATTTTTGGAACTCTTTAATGTGATCCATCATTGAACCCTTTTGTTTGAGATTTAGTAATTAGCTAAAGAAGGTGTTTCTCTTTTTATCTTCATAATGTGTTAACATTTCCTTTGTAAAAATTGGCCAAGTGAAAATTGGTTTACGAGAACATGTAATACCCTTGCTAAAAATTCCATGTAATAAAAATTAATAAAAGGAAAAATAATAACCATGGTTGGTGGGAAACTTATTCTAAGTTGAATGTTGGTAAAGACATCCTATTCTGGGTGTTCAATTGGTAATTAATGTCTAAGGGAATTGGAAAAGGCAATGACTAAGGCTTTGGAAAGGCAAAATGAAAATTTTTGGCACATTTATTTATCAAAATAATTTAAATTAGGAGAAAAGGTAGGTGAAAGGTCATAGGTTGCATGTGAGGAGGAAATTGAAGGAAAATAATGGAAAATTAAGAAAATAGAGGCCTCATTCATAAAAAGGCTTTTGAGGATCAGCTGGTAACCTTTTTTCATTCCATGTTGCAGTTCTCTCATTATTATTTCTCACACTCATATGCTTGGATACTTAGAGTTTTCCTAAGAACTCTTGGAGGGTGTGGCATAATTAGATTTCAAAGAAAGAAAGGAAAGGAATAATAGGAAAGTATAAGAGGACATCGAGACAAGTAGCTACAACATATATCTCCTGTAGGTATTGAGTTGCATGTATGTTTTCCTCACTAGTTTTAGCATGCATGGAATATGCATGTGGATTTCTGGTCATGATATATGATTGGCATAGAGGATATCCTGGATTGATAGTGGGTTGTCTATCCTTGCCATTTATTGGATAGCCATGGACATTGTCGGTTAATTTCCTAGTTTTGTTTTGGTTGTTTCTCATGTTTCCTTAGCTTGGGTTGAGTTATTAGTTCTTGAAAGTGCTAGTTGGACAAATACTCTTGAAGCCCTGTAACAACTTGGGTTGAGTTACTAGTCCTGGAAGCCTTGGTTGGACAAACATTCTGGAATCCCTTGGTTCATTGAGTTACTAGTCCTGGATCCCTTAGTTAGACAAATGCTCTGGAAGCATGATGGTAGCTATGGGTTGACTAACTAGTCCTATAAGGCTTGGCTGGAAAAAAAATCTATTGAATTCACGAAAGGCTTCGATGTAGACAAATAGGATAATGGTTTTGTGATGTCTAACCATGAGGTGCAATCACCGTTTCATGGGTTGAGGTGGATGGCCTATAGAAGCCTTAGATGGTTTTGGATCGATGTGTTCTATCAGATCCCACATTCATGCCTGGAATATGGCATGTGGGTGAATGGTTTAAGAGAGATTCAGCTTGGCCATTCTACAGTTGGGTGGAATGTGGAGGCCTCTTTTCAGGTTTTGATTTTGCATCATCAATATGAGGTTATTTCTCCTTAAATTTATATGAGTATTATATTGATTTATATGTGGATCATATGACTATGATTTCACTGGTATTTATCTTGCTATTACGTTGGCTATATATATGTTTGATGACAAAATCTATGTATGACTCTCATCATGATTTTAGTGGTAAATGAGTGAACAATGTGTATATGACATAATGGATGAAATGACCATCGATGTGTTGAGGCATCAATGCTTCTTAGTGATTCTCAACTATGTATGAGACCCCTAAGCTTATATATGTTATTTAGACCTATAGATTACATATTCATGATATGTTTGATGAAATTACTATCATGGCTAGTAGGGGTCGAGTCAATGTATTATTAAAGTAATTTCTTTTTCACTATCATTTCCCAATTATCTTTCTATTTTGAAGATCTAATTCTATTCTAGACAATGAACTTGGCTTTGAGCATGAAATAGTGGCTCAAATCTTGAGGATGCTAGCACAAAAATATGAAAAATGGTCCCTAGATGCTCATTTATAGGCCTGTGAGAACATCTAGAGGTCCCTGGACGTTAGCATTCCCATAGCATGAGAGCGTCCAAAGGTCAAGTGGTCCAAAATCTTAGTGGGACTTAGGGGCTAGCTGGAAGAGAGGTTGGATTGGTTCCCTAGGGTCCTATTGTTCATTTTTAATGTATATATGGCATGCTTCCATCGGTTCCACTTCCTTAACCTGACTTAGCAGGTTGAATCATATCATAGTGGCCTCTCATCACATGTTTACTTCGAATGGCTATTTTCTGGGGTAGATGTCAAAGGAGGGTGTTATAGAGTGGTATCATAGCATGGTTCACCCCTTAGACTACACTGGCTATCTGTTGGTCATGCATGCATGTGAGTTGCATGTGTGTATTTTACGCTTTCATTCCATGTGCTTGTATCTTTTGCATAATGTTTATCATGGTTGTAGTGATGTCTCCATGTGGAAGTTGATGTTGTTATTGTAGGATTAATCATCATGAGTGTATGACTCACTACATGTTGTTATATGTCACTTACATGTATACTTTTTCATGCTTAGTTACATTCTCATATGTTTGGTTGCATTCTTGTATGCTTGATTGCATTTATCATTCTTGTAGGTTTGGTTTCAAGTATCATTCATTCATGCTTGATCATATGTGTTTATCCATATGTGTGGTTAGTTATGTATTGCTTATGCCCATTCATGTTTTCATGTGGTCAAGTGTACAGTGATGTAATGGTTTTCGTCATGCATGAGCTCTTGGTATGCATTGTTGATAAGGACATGCATTAAGGAATGGACCCTAGCTAGACTAATGGTTGCATGGTTATATACTAATGTGTTATATTTATATACAATGTCATGATTATGTTATACATGTATCACATTGATTTATTGATATTGTAGACAAGGTATCCTCCCCAAGGCATACTAAGGTAAGTTGGTTTATTTTGATTTCATTTAGTTGACATGGTATACCTTAGAGGATCAAATATAAAATGGATAGCAAGATGGTAGACTACAAGACTCTCCCTGTGAATCAAATCAGTGGTATGGCATTGGGAATTTTTCCAATATGGAAGATACATTAAGAAACTTAAAGGAAGAAATAAGGATTTGTAAGGCTAATCATGACAAAATCATGTAGGCAAAAGAGATGCAAATGGAGGTAAATGCAGCTTGATACTTCAGAGTTTGTCATATTTGTAGTGACAGGGACCACATTGGATCAACTATGAGTAGGGGGACCAAACTAGTGGAGCATATGATAATAATGTCGCATGGTGGTCACAGTTTGGATAAAGATGACATGGTTACATATGGAATATTGTTGGACAATTCGGATAGGAGAGGGGACAGACACAGGTACTATTCTAGTTCTGATTCAGATAACCACTATGATCACCATTATTATCATCCTTACAGGAGGAGTGATAGGGGATACTTTCAAGATGATTTTAAGAGAGCAAAGCCACCTACTTTTGATGGAGAGTTGAGGAAACCACAAGATGCAGAGGCATGGTTTATTGGCACGAGGAATTTCTTTAGGTTACACGGCTATCCATAGAACATGAAATTCTAAGTAGCTACATTTGGTCTTAAAGGTAAAGTAGACATTTCGTAGGAAGACGTGAGGAATGTCATATGTATTCATGGGGATGACTTGAATTGGAGTGATTATGTGTGGTTATTCAAGAATAAGTATATGTATGGGAGATACTTTGATGATAGGGAAAATAATTCTGAGCTAAACATGGAATCAATGACAGATGACGAGTACACTAACAGGTTCTTGGAGCTACTAAGTTATGTGCCTTATCTCACAGAGAAAAATGCTAGGATTCATAGGTTCATTAGCAGATTACTGGTTACATTCAAAGACACAATGGAATTAGATGAAGCTAGGTCATTGGAGGAGATCATTCGAAAGTTAAGGCATTCCTATGAAAAATTGAAGAACATATCTGAGACTAAGCCATAATGGAAAGGTAATGCAACGAAAAAATGAAAATGGTGAAAAAAGGAAGAAATACATCAATGTACAGGTAATAAAGAGAATGGAGTGTCATCTAAGAAGTTCAATGCATCATACAAAGGACAAAGATTTGGATTTTAGGAGAAAAATAAGGATGCAGGATGGAAGCCTATAGAGTGTTAGAATTATTGCAAGAATCATCAGAGGATATATTGTCCACATAATTAGGGTGGTAGGCCTCATACATATAGTTCACAGGCTACACAGACTTTTGGGGATGTTGGTCAGACAATTCCTCGTATATATGGAGAATTGGATAACAAATAGGTAGACCATCAAGCATCTATCATTGAGATGGACGGTAAGCTTTGTGATCAATTTATTTCTATTTTGATTCACTTTAGATCTAATTTTAGCTATGTTAGTCCTCAATTGGTGGATAAGTATGGTTTGAGGAAGGAATTGCATGCACAATATTGGTTAGTGAACTTGGCAACATCTACGAACAAATGAGTTCACCATTGGGTAAGAGCCTGTGAATTTGATTTGAATGCTATGCCTATCACACAAAATTTGAATGTATTATAATTGGGATCATATAGTATGTTGTTTAGAATGGATTGGTTGTACCTACATACAACCAAGGTATATTGTTATGACGAAGAAATTGAGTGCTTGGATGAAAATGGGGAACAAATAGCCTTACATAATATGAAGAAATCCACATCAGTTAGGATGGTAATAGGTATGAAAGAAAAACGTAGTTGCAGAAAAGGGTGTATTTTATTCCTGATGCACATTTTTATTGACAAAGGTAAGGAAGTTGAGGATGCAGATGTTTTGAGCAGGTATCCAAATTTACAACAATTCGAATATGTATTTCCTTAGCTAATTATAGAGTTTCCACCTCACAGGAAAGTAGAATTTTCTATTGAGTTGGTGCATGGGGTTGCTCTAGTATAAAAAACATCTTACATGATGAGCACACTTTAGTTTATAGAGTTGAAGCTACCATTGAATGAAATGTTGGACAAGGGATACATTAGGCCAAGTGTATCACCATAGGGCACACTGTTATTATTTTTTAGGAAGAAGGATCGTACATTTAGATTATGCATTAACTATAGGCACTTGAAAAAAGTTACCATCAATAACAGATATTTGTTTCCAAGGATTGATGACTTGTTTGATCAGCTGAAGGTAGCAGAAGTGTTCATGAAGTTTGATCTCAGTTCTGAATATCATCAGGTATGCATCAAAGAGGAGGACATTTACAAGACAACTTTCTAGACCAGGTGTGGTCATTTTGAAATTTTTGTAGTTCCATTCAGTTTGACTAATGCTCCAGCTACATCTATGCGCTAAATGAATAGTTTATTGAATCCTTATTTCAATAAGTTTGTCATTATATTAATTGATGATATATTGGTATAATATAAAAATGAGGAAGATCATGCTGAGCATTGAGGAGTAGTGTTGATGTTGTTTAGAGAGATTCAGTTGTATCGTAAGCTCAACTAGTGTAATTTATTTGAGGTTGAGGTACATTAGTTGGGACATGTTGTCTCCAAGGAGGGCATTGCATTAGATCTAGAAAAGATAAGGGCCATCATGGAGTGGGTAGCACCTAGAAATGTGGATCATGTGAAATATTTCATGGGGTTGGTAGGCTATTACAAAAGGTTCATCAGGAAATATTCATATATTTCTTATCCTATCATAGCATTGTAGAGGAAAGGTAAGAATTTGGAATGGAAAGAGGATTGTAAGGCTCTTTTTGGGCAATTTAAGTAGTTGTTGACACATGCACCAGTGTTAAATATTGCAAATCTAGACAAAGAGTTTGTGGTATGATCTTGAGTTGGCAAAAATTATACATGAGTTGAAGAGGTGGAGACATTATCTGTTGGGTGGGAGGTTTACATTGATGAGTGATCACAATGGTTTGTGGTATCTATTTAACCAACTGAATCTGAATTGTATGCGGGCTCGTTGGTTGGCTGTGGTCAGTCAGTTTCATTTTGAGATTAGGTACATCAAAGGAAAACAAAACAGGGTGGTGCATGCTCTTATGAAGATGATACAAGTAAATCACTTGGCATCTATGAGATCCTACGGGATAGACTTAGAGGATAGGATCTTGCAAGAAAGTCAATAGGATGTTAGATATATGGAGATTATGCACAAGTTGTAACAGAGTACAAGTATAGTTACAGGTGGTATTACAGGCGAGAGTACAGGTACAAGTGACACTACAAGTATAGGTACGGATACAGTTGTAATGTACTATTTCCTTACAACATATGGATTTGTTAGGTTCAGAGACACAATATATATACTAAATAGTAGGGAGCTAAAAAATTTGATCTTGAGGGGTTTTCATGCGAAACCATACTCGGGACACCGAGGTTATTAGAAGACATTAACAATAACGCATAGATTTTATTATTGACCAAACATGAAGAAGGATGTAGCAGAGTTTATGGCTAGGTGCTTTGATTGTCAGCATGTGAAAGCAAAGTCTAAACATCTAGGTGGGAGTGCTATAGCCGATTATGATTCCAGAGTGCAAATGGGAGGTAATTTCCATGGACTTTATCACAGGATTTCCGAGGAGAGTGAGACAACATGATTCCATCATGGTTATTGTGGGGAGGTTGACAAAGGTTTTACATTTCATTTTGGTGAATTCTACATTATGAGTTAGCGATGTAGCATAGGTATCCATCAGATATGTGGTAAGATTGCGTGGTGTTCCGAAGAATATTGTGCGAGATAGGGATGAAAAGTTCACTTCCATGTTTTGGAAGGAGTTATTTGTAGTTTTTGTCACAAAGTTAGATTCAGTACATCTTATCATGTGAAGACAGGTGGACAGACAAAGAGTGTCAACAAGATATCAGAGGACATGTTGAGGAAAGTGGAAAGAGTATCTTCTACTAGTAAAGTTCACTTACAACAATGGGTATGAAAAATATTTGAGGATGAGTCGGTTTGAGGCATTGTATGGGTAGAGCTGCAATACTCCTATCAATTGAAGTGGTCCATTTAATAGTGTTTTGATTGGCCTGGGCACGTTGGTAGACATGGAACAAGGAATACAGGTAATCAAGAAAAATATGAAGGCAACATAGGATAGGTAGAAGAGATATGCAGATCTAAATAGTTTGTTCAAGGAGTTCTAGGTTGGGGAACAAGTGTACTTGTGAATCAAGAAAAAGAAGAGTTCGACACATATTGGATCATGTGACAAGTTGGCACCACTTTTTTGTGGACCCTTCAATATCACTGCGAGGATTGGGTCAGTAACCTATCAAATTTCATCGCCTCTCACAGTAAATGTCCATAATATTTTCCATGTGTCATTTCTTAGGAAGTGTGATAAATATGTTGATCATGTGGTTGACTATTTTTTATTGCAGGCGGAATTAGATGGAGAATTCCATCTGGAGCATTAGTGTATATTCCATAAAAAGGTGCTCCTTCTCCGGAACCAAGTGATCATGTAAGTTAAGGTGCAATGGAAGCACTTTGGGTTTGATGAATCTACATGGTAAAGGGAAGATCAGATGGAGGCTATGTATCCTTCCTTGTTTTTCGGTTGAGGAAAAGAATTTGGGTATGGTGTTTTGGTAGATGTCTCCATATATGTTCTAGTATCAATTTTGGTGATGTTTGGTATATGTACATATGTATATAGATGTAAATACAACCATGAGATATGTTATAAATATCCAACTAGAGGTATGGGTGTCATGTCATTATGATGTTATGCTTTTTATGTTTTCATGTTGGTTTGCTTCTCAATAGGTTTAATCATTGTAAATACTGCAACAAGCTAAGTCATAAAGCTGTATCAACAACATAGTTTCCTTGAAACAATTTTGTGATTATAGGTGTTGTTGAACATCGAGGACGGTGTTCCTCGAAGGGGGAGGTTTCTTTAACAGCCCTGGTGAAAATTCCAAGTAGTAAAAGTTAATTAAAGGAAAAATAATAAGCACAATTGATGGGATGCTTACTGCAAGTTGACTGTTGGGAAAGACATCCTAGTGTGGGTGGTCATTTGGTTATTAATGACTAAGGAAATTGGAAAGGAAATGGCTAAGGGTTTGGAAAGGAAAAATGGAATTTTTGGCACATTTATTTATGAAAATAATGGAATTTAGGAGAAAAGGGAGGTGAAAGGTAACAGGTTGCAAGTGAGGAGGAAATTGAATGAAAATAATGGAAAATGAAGAAAATAGAGGCGTCATTCATAAAGAGGCTTCTGAGGATCTATTGTTAATATTTTCTTAGTTGAATGTTGGAGCTCTCTCATTATTCTGTCTCTCTCTCTCATACTCTTGGATACTTAAGAGTTTTCTTAGAGCACTATGGAAGCCCTTGGTGGGTCGAGTTACTATTCGTTGAAGCCTTTGTTGGACAAACACTCTAGAAGCCCGACAATAGTTATGGGTTGAGTTACTAGTCTAGGAAGCCTTGCCTGGAACAAATGTTATGGAAGCCATGGAAGGCTTAGATTGAGACCAATTTGATTATGGTTTTCTTGTGTCTGACCCTGAGGTGGAATCATTGTTTGATGGGTTGAGGTGGATGGCCTCTAGAAGCCCTGAATTCTTTTGGATTGATGTGTTTTATGATATTCCACATTC
>APFE030717526.1:4426-26673 GCA_000404065.3 Pinus taeda
TTCCCAAAGGTGAACATCATGTTGGATATTATCCTTTAAAGACCCTATGAACACATCAATCCTATGCTCCTATGGAATATATTTTACCCTTATGTTCAATTTTGGAACTCTTCAATGTGCTCCATTATATGAACCCTTTTGTTTGAGACTTATCAATTGGCTAAAAAAAGTGTTGCTTTTTGTATCCTCATAATGTGCTATCAATTCTTCCGTAAAAATTGCCCAAGTGATAAATTGTTTGTGAGAGCAAAGCCATTGATACCATACAAACTGATTTGGTTCCAAATATAAAGTTGCAATACGTACCTTTTGTGTGTTTTGCACATTATTGAGATCGAAAAATTGCTCCATCCGTAATATCCATGTTGCGGGATCCTTGCCATCAAACTTCCTCATATCGATTTTTGGAATATGATGGGTCTTCGATCCCACATTAGAGTCTATGGAATCATGATTAACATTTCTTTTGTTCTCATCATGAGTTTCATTTGCTACTCTTTCACCCTAAGTGACCATTTCTTGTAGCAACTTATTCATATTTATCTTCAATTCGTCCATGTCTGTCTTCAAATCATCCATGTCTGTCTTCAAATCTGTCTTCCAATCATCCATCTTATCTTCCACGCCCTTTATCTTAGATTCCATGCCATTTATCTTAGCTTCTGTTAGCTTTTGTGAGGCTGACATTTTTTTTCACTTGGTATTGTAATTTTGATATATCATGTAGCATTTCTTCCTCTTCTTCATGAGTCATGCTAGAGCTTTCAGGTTCCTTACTAGGTGTTTGCATTTTCTTTCCTCGGGGCATCAGTTACCGATATTAATGCTCTACTAGCCCTTTGAATTCCTTCAAAATAAATTTTCAAACCACTCTTAAGCAAAAATTTAAAAAAATCTACACACCTTTTTTTTTCTTTGTAGGAGCTCGCTATTGCCTCTGATGTATCTCTATACTTTCAGAACATCCAGTTTGGAAATTGCGACCTGTGGTAGCCCTCTGTGTCCTCTTTCTAATGCCACTAGTCTGACCCCAATTGGATTCTCCAATGAAGAGTTATGTCAAATCTACCACAGTGACTTGATTATAGACCTTTTCAGAAGAGCGAACTTGTATGAAGTGCCACGTGTCACTATTTTGACTTTTTCCTCTGAAAAATATATACAAGAAACTAAAGTCCGTCCTCTTTCTGTACCTTCTTACCAAATTTCAATATGATGCTCAGAGAGAAAGTTATGACGATTTTCCCCAGGTCACTTGTTTTGAATGTAATTCAGGATTTTGCAAAAGGACCAACTTCCTCAGATCATATCTCCGCAAATATAGCGCAAAAAGCTCTGAAATTTGGATCCGAGATTCAGCACGATGTCTTCTCAAATGGGTTTTTTGTTTGACTTCAGAAACGTCGCAGAAAAAAGTTATAGCGAAAATTTCGCGATGACTTGTTTGGAGCAGCGAAACCCTAGAATCCAAAGCTCTGATACCAAATGTTATGAAACCAGCTCAAGAAAAGATAGAAAAGATAGATCAACACCTTAGAATTCAACCTCTTCAAGGGGGAAGCCTCCTTTACATTACATAAATGAAAAATTATTGGATGATACAAATGACAAAACCTCCTTTCTATATATAGGAGTCTAAGAGTCACAATATAACCCAACCGACCTAATAATAATAATATAAAGCCACAAAAATAACAATAGAGGGTTTCTATGGGGCACAGTAATAACAATATGGGGGCAATAGGGGCACAACAATATTAATAAGGGGTACAATTACCATAGTAATGGGGTAATCACTAGTATTATAGGGACCCAATAGGTTCCAAGGTGCAGCACAATCATGTACAAAATTTTTTGATTTGAAACTTGCGATCTCGCATATTGAAGGTCCCAATATATTAGAGATTGTAGATACGAGGGCATGTCATATTAGTGATCGCATGTCGGTGATCTAGGAAAATCAACAATTGCAATCGGAGGTCAGGGATCCATGCATATCGACGATCGTAGGATTGACTGTGTTGCATATTAGTGATTGGGAGATCAGAGGCCTAGGGCCATATTGGCAACCGACGTTCGACATTTCATATGAGACAACAATGGGATGTTGCGATCGCTGAACATCGATTGAGTTAAATCACCAAACGTTGATTGATTTAAATCATCGAACGTTGATTGATTTAAATTGCTGAGGTTTGAGTCTTTAGTGTTAAATCGTCGGGATAGCCAAAAAGGAAAATACAAAGGAATTAATTGAAAAATAAAGGTTGGCGGGCCTCTTTCTCTCTCCTCCAAGAGGACACGTGGAGGAATCCAATTGAGTCTGATAAGGACACATGGTAGCTAGTGATGGGCTTTGATCAGGACACATGGCAGTGTTTGGTTAGCTCCAATAATGATAGATGGTAGAATAAGAGAAACTATGATGATGACAAGTGGGAGGATTTGATTGGTTCCAATAAGGGACGTGTGTCTACTGACGTCAACATGATGTGACAGTACAGAGGGACACATGGAAGGAAATTTTAGTGTTTTGGATGGCCTAATGGGCTCTGGGTGACATGTGTAACCACTAAGGGAGTGCCACATGGTAGGTGATGATGTCACATTGGCAATCGAGATTGGAGATTTGTGATAGATAACACATTGTCACAAAGTGGAAATTGCTGATAAGGGGCGCCGATGTGGTAAGTGCATGGTGTAGAGGAAAGACAAAAAACTAAGGGCGCGGTACTTTATAAAGGGAAAAAAAACCCAGGGATAGGAGTCTACAGGCCTTAGCGCCTTAAGGATAAGCCTTAGTCACAAGCTTTGGTCCTGTGGTGAGAAATGCATAGCAAGGACTAAGAAACAGGGAGATAGGAAATCAGAGATTGAGGATCAATGGTCTGCGGTTGCTGACACAATCACACAAATGAAATGTGTCGATAAAGAGGGCTTTGATAGGGTTAGCATCTGGTTATGAATTAAACCCAAAATCAAAGGCACAAAGATTTAACATCAGGAGAAAGGCCCCTGGTAGAGTCTAAAGGACTTAGCACCTCAATTTTGTAGCCATCGGTCACTGGCCTTAGTCCTATAAAGGTAAATTCGAAAAATGGGCTAGAACAAAAGGGCCAAGAATGATCAAAATTCAATGGTTTCACATGTATGGTTGTGAATGAAGTTCCGATAGAGGAAAAGGCTTCAATAGTGCTCTATAGCATAAATCCTTTGATAGAGCAGTAATGCAAAGGTGTATTGATGGATGTATGAATCAACAGTTGTGGTTTTGAATGTTGAGCTATAATATTGATGACAAAAGATATCCTGTGCATGCATTATAGAATGTCCATGCTTGATGTACAAAGAAGCCATGCTTGAGTAATGTTAAGCTCTGTAAGCCTTGAAGCACATGGTGAGTCTCAGTGATGGGATAGCTGCAGACAGAGAGGATTGTGCCCAGGTTGAGTATGTAGGTGGTCTAGCCAATGGTAGATGCAAGAGCAAAATGAAGAAGTCATGATGAAGTACAATGTGTAGTAATTACTAAGGACAGTGTCACAACATTGATAGAGGGTTTCCTCGCCTTTGTGTCAGCTTTCATTATTGGTTGGTTCACAGGGTTTCTATCATGCACTAGCTACATCTTGTGTACATCGAAAACGTGCTTCGGTTGGGTTACTACATGTTTATTTGTCTGATTCATTCCACATTGTTGGCCAACGAGTTACACTCACACTAGATTGACGAAGGATGCCTTAATGCCTTCCTTCTGGTAGATCTTTTCCCATCAACTTTAGCTCATTTCTCTGGGAATAAGATTTAGAGTCCATTTGGTAGTACCTTAGGGTTTACAGTCATCAGTGGTAGACTCCTTCGTTATCGACAATGGGAAAACATCGTCGTCTCCTGATTGATAGATTCTTCTAAGTGTTCGACTACAACTCATTTATTCTCACTTGTTAGATTGTACTGGGTACCTTGACTCTCATCTTCATTATTGGTGAGTAGTCTCGCATTTGTTAACGATATACATCAATGACCAGTAATCAAATGACTACTCACATGGTCAACTTCAGATCATTTATTCCCATTGTGTAGAAATATACCATGGCAGTCGGTGAAGACCTCGGGTTTGCATCAAAATTTCTTGGTTTGCTTGTCAGTTGCTCCTGTTTCTGTCAGTTGACACCACCCACCTTATATGTTTTAATTCCTTACAAAGAAATCCTATATTTTGGCACTTGAGTTGTAGTGTAGCAAAATTTATTCCACCATTTGACTTGGTACTTTTTGGATCAACTTTATGATTTCAATGATTAGCTTCATACTTCAACATCATTGATCAGTTCTTTATATGTGATATTAAGACATGTACTTAGTTGGATATGATCGGATGATCCATTATGTATTTTCAGTTCCTTTATACTTGTATGCATATTGGATCTACTTTTGTACTTGACATGCAGACATGCTTTACTATCTTTGAGCATGGGTATGCCCACCTCAGGAAAAAGTTTCTTTCTGATCTCTTTCAATGGCTTGTCAAGGCTGAATTTTGGTGAACTCCTCCTCGGTCTCGACATGATTCCTTCTATACACTTAATACATTTCAGCCATCATGTACCCCTCCTGACCTCATATATTGGGGGCATCTGTTACAACACCATTTACCACTCTTGGTAGAACTTATGTTCTGTTTATGGCCTAGGGCAACCCTTCCTTTCTAGACTTGGTCCAAAATCTAAAAAATAGTGTTTTATTTCATATACGCTACTTTTCCCTGTGTTAAAAGCATGTACATGCGGGCCAGCATATACCCAACCCACGTACATGTGTTAAAACACTTAAAAATAATAAATCTCCTTAATTTCGGGTAGAGTTTACGAGTTTTACTTGTTACTCACCTACTATAGCCTATGGCGCAACTGTTTCCCAACTGAAAAAACTAATTTGGAGAAGTATAAATAAACCTCTAGGGGAAGGCCTAAAGGGGAGAAGAGATGAGATATTGATATTATGGTTGATTGATCCTTGATCGAGTTTGAAGAAATCCCTATGCCTCCTGCACTCCCCAAGCTTTAGGTAACTCTTGTTTCGTCTTTTGAGATATCCTTGATCCCTCTTGTGATATCCTTGTGTATGTTGATGGAGGAATATTGCTGAGGCCGGGACAGGACGGATCCAGAGGACAATTCCACTTGGAGCTAGAAGAAGACTCAGGTTGTAGTTTTCCATATTTCTTGTAGCTTACTTCAATAAACAAATGTTGCTCTGTTCCTGATATTTATCATGTTTATGCATTGATACATATTGTGACTTGTTTATAAATATTATATTAATGTGTAGCCGTTCATTTTCTTATATGATCTAGCATATATATCATGAATATGCTTTATGTTACTGTTGTTGCATATGATTTACTTGGTATAATTTATAGGTTTCAAAGGCATTGGAAGAAGCAGAGGGTTTGAACCCTGCGGGATCTACCCAAACGTAGGACCTCTGGGTAAGGTCACTTCTTCCCAGTTTAGTAGTATAATCATTTGGATTGTTTGTCTGAGCATTTCTTGTTGTTATTTGCCTTCCGCTCTGTTGGAGTTTTCAACCCAACACCCTAGGGTGTTCCCGCCCACAACAGTGCCTACAATACAACAAGTTGGTGCTTCCATCTCTAGTGGAGCTTGAGAAGGCTTGGGGGTTGGTGCCTATTACACAGAATTTTGTCACTGTCCCTGTACTCCCCGTTCCTTGATCTTGGAGGACCTCTACAATGAAACCGCATGATTTGCCTTCATGGAGAAACTCCCATTATGTCCCTCTTCATGAGCAGATCATTTCCCTTTTGCACCATTTCCCCTGAAACTTCTACTTTGCCCACTTTACAAGGCCAACACTAATGACCTTTGCCTTACCCACGCCGATGTGCAAAGGTTAGCACTATTCCATGCGCTGATTGGTGCAATTGCGCTATGTTCCAGTCACACTGGTCCTGTTATGGAAAGTTTTTTAAATTAAAGTCGAAGCTTCCAGCTCTAGAGGATCCATCTCCCATCCATATTTCCTATATAAAACTCCCTTCTTCCCAAGCACAAGCTAGTCATAGTTAAATTTTTGGCTAAGTGTGAGTATACCATTTTGATTAGACAAGCAAGCTATTACTAGTTGTAGCCATCTAGTTGTGTGAGGGAGAAGTGTGTTTGGTTTGGAGTGAAGTCTAAAGGGAAGAGCCTTTAAACTATTGTTGTTTGAAGTCATCATGGAATGCTAGCAGAAGTGTGTGGGAACCTGGTCTTGTCAGAGGAAGACTACGACGTCAAATGGTTGTAATCTCTCTTTGATATTAATATATGAAACTATCGATTTATTTCCTACATGTTTTGTAATATTACATATTTGTGTATTGATGCTTCTTGACTCATTAAGTAGGTTGAATTGCAATTTGTCTATTATTATGTTTATGTGTTGTTGTTGTTTACTTGTTTTAGGATCTTGAAGAAGGAATCGAGAGATTGTTGGAGTGAGCAAGCGAGGACATCATCAAACAGGATAAGTGACCAAGAGGTAGGCCCTCTTGATTGATTCTAATTTAAGGAAATCTTCCATGGAATGTATCTGTTGTGGATAGACCCATTATCGGGCTACAGGAATTCATTCGTGTCCACACTTGTAATTTTACTTCACCACAAATTGGTGACTCCACTGGGGATATCTCATCTTTTGTTTGTTTTGGATTTCATGATTTTGTGAGAACTTTGCTAGTCTCACATTTTCCCTTTGGTTCTATTTCTTTTCTCTTGCTTACTAGCCTAAGTCTAAAATTCATAGTAGCAGATCTGGTCCCTGTTTTGATTTTATTTTTATTTTTATTTTTAGTTTTTCTTAGTTCCCTTGGATAGCACATTTAATTGGCTAATAGTCGCATCGAATAGTGTGAATTATGAAGGAACAACCACGTCGACTAGCCTCTAGTGCTTGTTGTCAGTTAGGCAGTCTCACTGATCTATGTAAGTGAAGATTAAGGCTAGACCCCAATCTTGGCTAGTGTGTTCTGCTCTTGTGTTTTTGACCTCATGAACCCTTTTTACTATTTTCTTCCTAATTAGGAAGCTAATTTTCATTTGGTTTTGCTTTCTTGTTGGCTTGTCATCTTGCTGTTTGATTGATCATGTCATTGAATGGCTAGCGACACTAAGATATCTAGCTAGTTGTCCATTCAGAAACATGTGGACTCATCAAGTCTAGTTGTGGGTGTGTTTTCTCCTTGCATTTGTTTTTGGTCCCTTTTACGAATTTAACCTCTTTTTGCACGAGTTTGAAAAGGTTTTGTTTACTAGTTTGAACGTCTTTTTCCGGGATAAATTACCTTGTCAGTCTTGTGTTTGGTAAAGTTAGTGTTTCATTGATCTGAATGAACTTCTCTTTTCATGTTTGCATCTGCTTGAAGAGCTCATAGTCTCGAAATTTTTTTCATTGAAAGATTGTATGCGAAAAGTTTGTTTCGTTGCTTCATGAGAAATATGAAATTCTAGCTTGTTGCATCATTATGATTTGCATCTCTTAAAAAACTAGAAGTGCATCAACATTTGAAAAAGGAAGAGAATTTTTTTCATTTCGAAAGGACTGAGAGATAAGTGCTTCTTAGGAAATTAGGAATTGGAATGCATTTTTCATTATTTTATTTTTTGAAAAATTGAAGTAATGAAAGATCATTTGTTTTCAGTTGCTTGATTGTTTTCATTTGATTGAGTAGTTTCTACCCTCTCTAGTGTAAGAATTTCATCAAATTGAAAGGGTCTTGTCCCATTTAGTTTCATTTTAGGTTTTTCGAGTAGCATCGCTAAGACCTGCAAACTAAAAATTAACTCAAGATCAACTCTAAAATGAATTCAATTAACCTAAGGTGCATTTGACATTAACGATCATATCTAGAAGGTCTAGGCTAGAGACGTGTTCCGATGTCTGTAAACATAGCAGCTGTCGTTAGATTTGGCATTAGACAATGCTAGCACGGATTTGTGCTCCTTCTACCATCGAGTATATAAAGGGAGACCACACTAGACTACAATCCTTTTATCCTTAGGAAGCCGGCTTGGCCGCCTTGTGAGCGTGATACAACGAACACAACATTCAGGGAGATTTCCTGCTTGCACTTCTTGGTTCGCCAGGGGGTATTCTGCAGTTCATGATTGCCTAGTAATCCTGTTTATCTAGATCATCCAAAGTAGTCATTTGATTGTTTTGACTCAGTAAAATTAAAATATCATTCAAGCACTTGTCCTTTCGAGCTCATTTTGAATCGAAAGTGATAGAGTCATCTTTGCTTCTTTCTCAACTTTTTAAAAACGAAAGAACACCAATATTTTATGCATCTTAATAATTGATTGTCCACGATCCAAAACATCTTGTTAGTCTTTTTGACCAAATTGTGAGTTCCCTTAAAAGAACATTTCAAAGCCTTGAATTTGTTTTGTCGACTAAGACAAGGTCATTGTGGCTGAACCATCTAGTTCATCCAATTCCTCTTCCTCTCCTCCATCTAAAAGATTGCCTGAGGAGTTGTTTCCTGAGTTACCAGAGTCACTTGAGGACCAAAATGTTGAAATTTCAATTTTTTTTATTCTTCAACCATTGTCATCTTGTCCTCTACCTACTTTCGATTCAGGGTCATCTGCTAATATTGGCCTAGAATCTCTAGATAATCCCGTTCGAACTCCAGAGAACTCGCCGACCACTGATGGTCAACTTGGAATGGTTATCTATCTTCCAAAACCTCTGTTTGGCATTGCTGAGATATCACCGCAGTGTCCTTACAGTTCGTACGACCAAGCGGGTGTTCCTTTGGAACTATCCACCAGTACACGTTCGACCATTCGTTGTTGTTTGTTTTCAGACATGGAACCCAAAGGCGAATCCCTAGTCACTTCTCCAGATGATTCCGAAGTTTCTACTCCACACGCTGTTGAGGGGGAAGAATTGTAGTTACAGTTCCCTCCTGAGGGTTTCCCTTATTTAGAAGGTATTCCCGCCAGTTTGCTACCCAACTATGTGTCTTTGGGACACTTACTTTCAGGCACACCTAGTGCCTCATCACTCTACCATAATTCTATTTGGGCATCAGGCATCAAGCCTACGTCAAGTCCGTTCGTCATGAAAATGACTTCCAAACAATTGTTACTTCAGTCTCGGTGCAACCCACCGTCCCGAAAAATCTTTTATCATTGATCCCAGTTATGCGTCAGTCTCAACCAGCAGTTTCAAAGATTGTCTTTGCCAGTTCTTCTGTCCTGTTAGTTGGTGGCCAGATTGTGCCACCGCCTGGGGGGAAAAGCCTAAATGTCTCTATGGTGTCAAGTGCCGCTAATGTGAGCGGCTCACAAGCTCACATGCTTGGTATAAACCAGCCTTCTTTTGGTATTATTTACAGTCTTGCTAACCCTATTGGATCAAGCAATTTCCAATACCAATAGGTTTAGAATCTTGGTGGTCCATCTGGATCAAGCAATGTTCTGTATCAACAGCCCTATGGGGCTCAAGTTTAATACCAAAATCCTTACGTTCCATATGGTTCTCAAGATTGGTTAATCAACCTTACACCATCCAACCTGGGAAGTACATCCAGCCTGGCTAAGGCCAGACTTAGTTCGGTAATTTCCTGAGCACTGTTCAAGTACCCTTGCAACAACAAGGACAACTTTTTCACCAACCAGGGAAACCTTTGTTACTGCAAGGGCAACCTTTGTTTCAGCAAGGGATTTCTGTGCAACATCAAGGGAAGATTATCCCACAACAAGGTCACCTGCAACAACCGCAAAGTCAATCCTTTCAAAAGTTACAGCATACCACGCAATAGCAGATGCAATATTCTCTGCATACCTCTCAACCCATACGCTTGCAGGGCCAACCTCTGCACCCTAGGGACAAATTTTGCAACTGCAAAGTCAGCCCTTTCAACAACAAAACCAACCCGGGCCGTAGCAACACTTGTACACATATCAACAAGGTCAAACCTTGTAGGGATAGGGTCAAGGTCAAATCCTGTAGCATCAGGTGCAGAATCCTCTTGTCCAAGGTCAATAGGTTCAGAATCCTACTGGCCAAGGGAACCAGGTACAAAACCCCTATGTCCAAGGGAAACACGTGTATCAACCTTATGCCCAAGGACTGCAGGTCCAGAATCCTTTTGTTTAGGGACAACAAGCCAAAAAACCCTATGTTCCAGGACAACAGGTCCCATACCCATATGTCCAAGGTGAACAGGCTCAATAACCTTTTAACCCATATTTTGCCTCTCAGGAACCTATGCATGGACAATTTCAAGGTATTTAAGGTTTGAATCCTCCCTTTCGTCAAGGTAATCCGCAATGGGGGCAGCATCATATGCCATATGGCAAAAATCCCTCATTGTGGGGTCAAAATACTTACCAGCAGGGATGGGCTCCTCCTTATGAGCCCACCCATCAACCTCCCATGCCTCTTAACACTCAATTACCTTTCTTGGCTACACTTGAGTTGTCGGATGTATCACTTCTTACGAATGATATGATTTTTCATTCGCCGTATTGGTCTCCGGTGCCGTCCAAGATACCAAGTGATTTCCCAAAGTTAGATGGAAAAGCTAAAGAAGATCCTCAGGCCCATGTGATGACATATCACCTCTAGTGCTCATTGAACTCCTATGTGGACGATTCCATCCGTCTTCGTCTTTTCCGACGAAGCCTCATGGGTGTCGCAGTGAAATAGTACATTGAGCTACCTCGAAGTACTTTCCATGGCTTCAATTTGTTAGCCATGGCTATCCTCACACATTTTCAGCTGCCAGTTCGTTATGGAATTGGCACCTATTTTCTCACATCACTTAAGCAAGACACTATGACGCACATCTCCGATCATATCCATGAATGGAGACGTAGACGTCACCTAATCAAGTTCCAGATAACTAATCAATTGCTCACTGAATGGTTTACCAAATCATTCATATCCCCAATTGCTCGCGATATAGCTATGGGTGGATGCGT
The DNA here is from genome assembly GCA_000404065.3 of Pinus taeda. Taxonomy (NCBI): domain Eukaryota; kingdom Viridiplantae; phylum Streptophyta; class Pinopsida; order Pinales; family Pinaceae; genus Pinus; species Pinus taeda. The sequence goes on from APFE030717526.1 coordinate 15,427, forward strand.
CACTGAAGAGAAAGCCATTTCCCATGCCTAGTAGTTGGATCTGGTTTACTCTCAGTCTAGAACCTTATATGAATTGTTACCCAGTGCTCCGCGACCATCATTTGATCCCGCAACATGAAACTCATCAACTTTTCCTCCCGTTGATGGAGTTATTGGTTCAGTATCCCAGATCCCCACTAAAACTTCTTCCAAACAGAACTTAGTCTCGATTGCTACTCCTAATAATTCATATCAAAATCCACCAAGCCCTAGTAAAACTTTAGATGTCCACACTGTCCATTCTACCACAACGGACAAATCCTTGAAATGAAAAAATAAAGGCAAAGGCAAAGCTAAAGCCGACGCCCTGAAACAGGGTCCTCCCAAATCTTCTGTTGGCAAATATTCCCAACAGAAACCTAAGTATCCTTGCCTCATTTGTGAGGAGGATCACTATACTAAGGATTGTCCACAACGATCCAAAGTTAGTCACTTGCTGAAAGGGACCCCCGCTGTCCTTAAAGAGTCATTTATGTCTCAGTAGACTCAAATGGTCGACTAACCCCAATCTGCTTCCTCTGGATCTCAAGTGTTCATAATGAGCACACCCATTAATGTGCCTACCTGATCAAAAGATTATCAAACTCCAGCTCTGGCAGGTGGGAAAGAAAAATAAGTTGTTCCTTCTTCTTCCACCCTGATTTTTGGCCCTCTGCAAATCGAGCGCCCTAACCCTGCTTTTGCTACGCAGCCACCGTCTCGAGGTGTGTTGTAGAAATCCTCATATAATCCCAATGCCTGAGCTTCTTGGCACTATAATATTGTTGAGGATTTGGTTCAGGCACCATCAGCCATGTTAGATCTCGAGGTATTCCAAAGCTTCCCATCACAACGGAAATCTTTGCTATTGGCTATCAGGGGCATCGATCCCACTGATTCTAATTTGATCTATTTCAATATGGAGAACCATGTTTTGCGACTCCCTCATTAGATTTCCTTTCTTATTTAGGTAATCATTAATGAGAAGACCATCCACCACACTATCATAGATGAAGGTGCTTCCACTTGCATCATGTCAAGTGCATGCTAGAAGGCTATTGGTTCCCCTACACTGAACCAATCTCCAAACACTTTGGAAGCTTTCGATGGGCGTGATTCGCGGCCCTTCGGTGTCTTACCTAACCTTGCCATCACCCTGGAAGGCAAGATAGTAAAATTCGAATTAGAGATTGTTGACGCCAATCTCAATTATAATATTCTACTTGACTGAAGTTGGACTCATGCCATGCATGCCATGGCCTCCTCTTTGTTTCGCATGATCCATTTCCCCATCAAGGGAAGATTGTCATTGTCGATCAGCTATCTTTCTTTGCTTCTTCCTCCTCGGATGGCAATGTTCCGTATCTCAAGAACTCTGGTGCTCCCTATGAGAGTGTGGGGGAAGGACTCTTCAAAGGTTCTTCCTTAATGGGAATTTTTCACTCCCACCTCCTCATGTTGCCTCTATCAACATGGTCTCGGTCAAATCTAATTCCTTAGCCGAGACCCTTTTTCTGATTAGCACCCTTGATCCATGGTACAGTGATATCATCGTGTATCTCCAACCCTCCACGTTCTAGTCCATGTTGACCAAGGACGATCGTCGAAGGATTCAACATCATTCCCAACCCTACCGTATTATTGGAAATACTTTATACCGTGTCGGTGTGAATTCTGTTCTTCATCGATGCCTCACGATCGAGGAAGCTGAAAGAGCTCTCAATGATTTCCATTCAGGGGCATGTGGTGGTCATATGTCTGGTTACGCTACAGCTTAGAAAATCCTTCGTGCTGGTTATTTATGGCCGTCTATCTTCAAAGTCTACATTCTTGCTGTCCGCAAGTGTCATGAATGCCAAATTTGCCAACGCAAGATGCGCACCCCACCCGCTCACCTACACCCCGTCATTACCATTGGTCCCTTTTCCAAATGGGGCATTGATTATATGACATGTAACCCTAGTTCAGTCGGGGGGCATGGCTATATTATTGTCACTGTGGATTATTTCACCAAATGGGCTGAAGCGATGCCTACATATTCGGCAGATGGTAAGATGACAACTCAATTCCTTTTTAACCATGTAATTTCCAGGTTCGGTGTACCCCAATCCATTGTCATAGACCATGGCTCCCATTCAGAGATTACATGATGGCAGAATTGACATTTGCATTAGGTTTGCACCATGATGTTTCGACCCCATATTACCCTCAGGCCAATGCCCAAGTTGAAGCCATGAACAAAGTTTTGGTCACCATGCTTCATCGTACTATTGGGATGCATAAGTCAAATTGGCATCTCATGATTTTTTCAGCTCTGTGGGCCTATTGAACTTCAACCAAAGATGCAACTAGGTTCACACCATTCCATTTGGTCTATGGTTTGGAAGCAACATTGTCAATCGAATGTGAGATTCCTTCGCTCAAGTTAGTTGTTGAACTCCTCCCCGAAACATCACCTCAAGAGGAATGCCTCTTATATTTAGAACAACTAGACGAGACTCACCATCTCACTGCCTTGCTCATTGAAGCACAAAAGAAATGGGTCAAATCCCATTTGATCAATCAGTCTGCCCTCGCGCTTTCTCTCAGGGTGATTTGGTCCTGCTATACGACCAAGCTAACGATAAGTTGGGGGCGGGCAAGTTCGAACCTATGTGGCATGGGCCCTATATTGTAAAACATGTTTTGCAAAAAGGAGCCTATGAGCTTATTGATTATGAAGGAAATCCTCTCGATAAGCCCCGAAATGGGCCTTACCTCAAAAATTATTATGCTCAGGACATCTTGCATGGTACTTATGTACATTAGTGTGTGATTCATTTTTCTACAACGTGGTTTTGTGTGACAGTTTTCAAACAGATTTCCTGTTTATTATACTTTTCTTTCTTTGTAGATGTTTGCAGCTCCCCATGTTGGTTTCGTTGATGGGGCTTGCTGAAGTACCCGTAACCTATCATCCATGGCATGAGATATCTAGAACCCTAATGATGAGTTGATTGACCTTCAAGGTATCTTCCTAGGTGACACAACCAACAACATTGTTGAATACAGTGTGGTCATCAAACTGTTATCAGAAGCCAACCTGGATTCAAAACTAAACTCAATGGGCAATATTCCATCAACAAACCTCAAATATTACTAATGTATCTCCATATCCATCTATTGGAAAGACATTTTGATATTTCTAGATGCATGAATATATTAACATATGCATTAGCTAATTACATGTTGGATAGACATTTGCGAAACATGTGAAAGATAAGACAAACTGTTTGTACCATAATAGATAGAAAAATACAACATCTCTCTCTCTCTCTCTCTTATATAATATATATATATTACTATATATATATTATATTATATTATAATATCTGTGTGTGTGTGTGTGTGTGTGTGTGTGTGTGTGTGAACGTTTGATACATCAGAACCCAAAAAATAATATATGTGTCTATAATAACATTGGCAGATCGCAAGCCTCACACATCTGTGGCACGCAGACCTCACAAAAATGTAAGTACTAGACCTAGGAACTACTTAGCATGGTGGTCATGATAGCATGAGAAAACTCATGTGACACGACTCAGTAATCGGTGAATCTGATCTGAGACTCCCACTGCGTGCCTTTGGTACCGCCGAGGCATGTCTCCTATCCGAGCATACTTTGGGATACCATGAGTCAACCCCTTGAGGTTCCTTCCAACCTCCTCCTCATTATCGCTCCCTTCCTGATAAGGGGCGAAAACATCAAAAGGACGGGGGACGCGCCTGGCTATCAGGGACATCCCAACTGGCCACTCTAGTCCAACATCTGCATAGACAAGAGAAATGTTATAAGCATGCATATACCAAAAACAATTAAAAAGCATAGAAATCAAAATTTTGATTTTTTACCTTTGTCATTGAATTCCTCTCCATCTGGTAAGGGCATATCTAGGTCTCCACAGAAATCAGTCCCACTGTACAACCAATCCTCCAAAATGATCTTCTGTCAACATAGCCATGAGAAGAATGCCGGTCAGTATGACATATGCTAACCCCCAGTGATCCTGGGCATCAAACGACTCCAGTGGGCCATTCGTGGATCATGTGGCACAGGACGATCAACTTCAGTCAACTGATACTAGAACAATGGCACTCATTCCAGGAAAAAAGTCACAAGGACTGATCCGAAGCCAAATAGCTTCAGATTCCTCGCCTTGGCCTTGGAGAACTAGCGCTTGATGTTTATCTTCATGGCATCTACCCAGTTGAAGACCGTAGGAGCTGTGCAGTCAATAGAATAAAATAACTTTGACTTGTTAGTCTCATGTTTTGCCTAGGACCCCACCACTCTATTGATAGTCTACAGAAGCACCCTCAGTGTCAGATGCCACACACTAAAAATCTCTATCTTCCCACTCTTGGATTTCAAGGCCTCAAGACAATGTTCGGCAAGCAGGGAAGATATACTTGCCCCGATTGGACGCGACCCATACAAGTTCACTGGCTCACCTCTGCAAGACAGTCTAATGATGAAGTAGATATCTAAAGTGGTCAACTCCAGCTCTTTGTCCCTAATGACAAAAATATCATGATTGATGTCCCAAAAGCTTATCAAGTATCGAAGCAACTTGAGCTAGCCCCGCATCCCTAGTGCAATGATAAATTTGAGGAGCTTGCAAGCCCTCAAAGCCTCCAAGAAATTTGGATCGTTCAATGCCTGGGTGTCGATGTCTTCATGTTCTATTTCTTTCCAGTCCACCATTCTCAACAATTTTTCTCCTGCAAAAGCCATTTATTTGAGTCAATCATCAATGTTGGCACATAAAATTCAAGTTTTGACAGTCAACTCTTGAGAAAAAATGATTTTTCCCTATCCATGGTGTCGGCGCACTTGTTTTAGAAATAGTAACACCGATCGGCACAGATGGTTATGAAAATAACCCTTGGCCGGCGTGATCCAGTGCCCAGAAATTACACTGACCGAGGGCGGAATTTTTTCTCAAAAACCTCCCAAAAAATCCTGAAAATGGCTAAAAAAAGAAATGAATAGCATGAAAATGGAGCTTAGGGCTTTGACTGTTACTTGGAATTGACGGCTCGTTGATTGACCTCCCAGATATCCCATAATCTGCTCCAGAAAATCTAGGGCAAAAGTGGGTAAAAAGTCTTCACTGCAAAGTTAAAATGGTAAATGGTAAAAATATATTTACTTTTCCCTTTTTATTCATTTTTTTCACAAAAATATCAGGTTTTGTAAATATTTTTGACCTATTTTACCTCAAGGACTCCATAAAATACTTTTCCTTACTTGTGTAGTAACAAGTGATGAATGTTTGGCGATGGCGATGAGTCAAATTTTAGCTCTTTTCTCAACTAGTTAAACTCATTTGAAAAGATTGCCGAGTATTTTTTCCTTTGTGACTCGTTAAAGAGAAAAAAAATGGGGGGTCCGCTTTCAACTCTTTTCTGACCCTTTAAAAGTGAAAAGATGGCCGAGCCCTTGTCCTTTTGAACTCGTTAATGGATGCGAAACGTCGTGAGCCCAATATAAGTTTACCCCTTTTTCGAGCTGGGAGGCACTATTTATGAAAAAGGTACTCCTTGATTGAAATGGTCAAGTGATTCTCTCAATTATTGTTTTCTATATTTTCGGGCTCGAGAGACAAAAATGTATGAAAAGGGACCATGAGGAGTTTTCTTTTATCTGTGTTTTTCAAACTCTATAGACATGAAAAAGATACCAAGTTACACCTTTATCGAACTCGTTAAAATATTAAACGACATCGGATTCATCACCATGACGAACATGAGCTTCTCCTTCCTAGGGCTCATTAAACTTACTAGGTCAGATTCATCCGAAGGATGAATGTACAGTGAAATCATATGCTAACCCCTTCAAGCTTGCGATTAAAAAATAATTGGGGTACTCGCCAAAATTGGTGAGGGGAAATTTGGAAATCTATCGAGTCGCATCGATAGTTTACTCTTGAACATGACACTCTTTGCTTCGTGTTAGGTTGGACAACCTCCTTTGCATTGTTGACCTTCCTGGGTTTGGGCTGTTCATTTTTGCCTTCCATTTGATCTCTGCCACATCATTATGACCACCAATCCCATGGATCCAAAAGCTGCCAAACTTCTAGTTGTGTCACCGATATGTTCAAGAGTTGTCCTTCTGTAGTTACACTTACCTTTGATTCTCTGTATCATCCAAAACCATTTTACATCCTCTCGTCTTGTGTCGATGATGTGGGATTCATTATTGCCCTCCTTCGACACGGTCGCTTTCCATCAACTTCGACTCATTATCCGGGAAGTTGACTGAGAGACTTCCTTACAGTACCTTAGAGCTTCCATGCCCTAATGGCAAGTTATTCGAACTCCATGAAAACTTCACATCATTGGCTTTCGATCGAGTGATTTCACGGGTGTTCGAATTCAGTTCCTGTATTCACATTCTGTGAAGTGTGCTGATAGTACCTTGAGGGCCATCGTCATTATTGGTGGTTTCTCTCGCGCTTGTTAATAGTTTACATCATTGATTGGTAATCAAGCAACTTTCTAGCATGTTCGACATCAACACATCTATTTGCATGCTAGAATCTGTAGTTTGATCAGGTCGTGTGGAGCACAAGACCCTAAACTCATATCACAAATGTCCAGGTTGCGAAGCGATGTGGCATTGTTATAATGATATTCATGTCTCTTTCAGATGGATGGCTGTGACTAGATCATGAGTTATCATATGTGATCCTTCTCATTATTGGATGGCTGTGACCATACCTTGGTTTCATTATGATCCTCTTTGATGGATGGTGTTAGGTTCTTATACCAATAGGAGTCATAATTTTGAATGACTAAGGTTAAGCTTTGTAATATTGTACATACCTTTGCTTTCTGCAAATTTTTTCCATATTATAAAAATATTGAAAAATATAAAGAGGGTATGTCCTAAAATATAAATCAAAGGACAAAAAGAATAAGAGAAGGTAAAAAAAAAGTGAAAGAATATGAACCCCAAAAAACAAAAACACCATGAAAGTGTGCAAGTCCAAATGCCACTACTATTTATTGTTTAAGCATAATATCAGGAAACATGCACCATTTCAAACATACACATAGTGTACCTAAGATCCCCTTATTAAATTTTGGGCAGATCTAGGACACAAGCACCACAAAAAAGATATGTTTTTATTTAAATATGAGAGTACATCATCCTTCTCCTTCTCAACCAATGAGAATGTCACACGTGCAAACTTTTGTCTTTCAAAAATTTCCTGCACTTTCTCAATCGCTCTCAAAGTAAAACATTAATTTGGATTACAACAATGAATTTCTCTCCAACAAAAAATCACTTATCACTCCCAATACAAAACATGTATTTCTCCATTACATAAAAAATATTTTATCCACTCCTTATCTCTCCTAAAAGTTACTGATTTAATAAAAAGTATACCTTATTTCTCCACATTTTATATCTCTCAAAAATCACACTTTATAACGTTATCACTCCAAAAAATTATTTTACCAACCCTTTACTGACTTTTAACTTTGGAAAATTATGACCCTTTCAACTTTGACTACAACCCTTTAAAAAAAAAAAAAAAAAACTTTGAAAAACCTCACCAAGTTTCCATTGGGCCATGCTGGGTCACACTGGAATTAGTTATCATGCTGGCTTGTTGCTAGCTCTTGATCCCTAAATGTGAATAGTCCATCTATTACCACAGTTAATTACTAAGACACTTCTGTTGAAGTTGTTGCGGTGGGTTCTTGCTTGCCATCGAGGGAACCATTGGCAAGTTTTGTCGGTCATGATTCGGATTTCAATCATGATGTGATGGATGGTAAAGAGGACGTAGATTTTCAAGGTCCATTGCATAGCACTAGTCTTGTCTGCAGCAACAGTTTGGTTGCAGTCCACAAGAAGTTGAGCAGAACAGTTCTTAATGACATCGGGAATTTGGTTGAGATGAACTGTGAACATGAAAGGAACAAAGAGGGGGCTGATATAAGTGAGGGAAATTGCAAACAGACATTGGCTTTCAAACACTGTACCATAGAGGGCAAAGATCGATTTCAGTTTACGGCTCTCACAAGGAGCATTGATATTGTGGGTCAAGATAGCCCTATATCAGCGCAGAAGATTTTGAGGGTCGCCAGTGGGAGAAATTTGGTAGACATAACTCCACATCCTTCAGGTAATGGAAAGGCTACAGGTGTCACAAATTTGTTCGATAGACAACCACTGACTATTGATCAGGATTTTTTGTATGCCAAAGATGCTTCACATTCTCCTAGTCCTTCTATAAGCACAAACGAGAGAACAATTTCTGTGCAAATTGTTAGCTTCCATATCCTTAAATGCTTGTACTGCCACCTCCCAGACAGTGTTCAAGCCACAAAAATCCTAATATGCATAAAATTTTGGAATTTAGAGGTGGTGTATTTTTCATCCGTGAACCTATTATAGCTAGTCCACCATGGATGAGCTTATGGATAAGTGAATGTCTATGCATCTGCAATTTTTCCTTTCAAGGGCATCTGAATAGACCTACCATCAAAGAGAAGAAGAAAAGACAAGGAGAAGTAGGTGGTACACATAGGGTATGTATCCGCATTGGTAGTGAGTAGCTTCTTGTTTCTCATTCTCAGGTGGAAAATACGATTTGATGTCCAGATTCAATTTCTATCCGCCATGTATTCAAGTTTCTTCGTATTTTAATTGCCAACATTTACTGTAGTGTTTTATTGCCATGAGCGGCCAACGTAGCGTGGTCAACGTCGGATTAGGCAAGATTAGATGCCATGATATTTAATAAAAGGGAGACATCGCCCGCCTGTTCGTCTACAAACATAACTTTTCTCTGGTGCTTAACGTTCACACCAAAATGTGTGCAATTTTCAGTCAATACATAGTCGGCTTGACTTAGCAGCCTCACATGCATAGCAACGCACTAGCTCTTCGTCGACGCTCAACACATATGCACAATCCACTACTCACCTGGCGCTCGCTTTCCACATCCGTTGCAAATAGTACTACCTCCTCTCAATTTATCAACAAGCCCTAGCTCTGATACCACATGAAGGAAACTCACACAACCATAACATACTCACACACATAAAATAAATAGCATACATATATAAAACCAGACATGGCGGAAAAGGCAGAGAGCCTTCAACATTCCTCACATTCTCATTCTTAAAATAATGTTTATGATACATATAAATACATGAGGAAATTGGTCTCAAGATAGTATGTCTATCTTGGATACTTTGGTTGAGCAAATATCTCAATCACACACTAATCTAGGAGCCTAAGTAGTTGGAGAGAATCTCTCAACCAAATAAGCCTAAATTGACTCCTAACCATGAGGAACTAACTCAATCTAGAAAGGTAGGATTAAATCCAACTTTCTTCATTTTAATTAATTTAATTGTTTGGACTTAGAATTGTTTTAAATGTGAGAGTGAGCCTAACAGGACCTAACGAAACAATTCAAGATTACTACACTAGATTCAATGGTATATATAATGCAATCCTAGTTAACCTTAGACCCCCACCTGACTTGGCCTTAATAAAGTTCCCCTTAATAAAGTTCCCTGATGGCTTTGATACTAATATGTCATACCAACTTAGGGAAAGAAACCCCCCTATTTTAGAAGAAATGCAAAGTGTGGCTTCTAGCGTAGAAGAAAACTTGTTAGCCAAAATGGCTAGAGTTAGAAATGAAAAAAGAACTGCTAAGGAAGAAACTTCACCATCTGATCTTAAAATAGATAACTTGGCTAAAAACATGGAAAGACTAATGGAGAGAATAGGTAACATGGAAAGGAAACCCCAATGGGTTAACCAACAAGCACCTCTAATTAGAAACTCAAATTTCAGAAATAACCAAAACACAAGGAAAAATGGAACAGATCAGAGCATAAGGCCTTCTTTTCAAGAAAATTATGTAGAAACATCCAATCCAGAAAATCCAGAGCATGACACACAAATTAACCTAATGGGAGTAAATGATGAAGACATTGTTTTTCTAACTCAAGATGCACAGGAACTGTATATGCTGCAGCAACTACACGTACAGTATGGTGAATCATTTGACTATAAACAAGGGTATTACTCTACTATTTTCGAAGTCCACAAGAAATACAATCTAAGAAGGAAAAGGAATTCAGATGTCCCTGACCAAACAAAGAAAACAACGATAATCAACCCAAGAAGATAAAAGAAGCCCCTGTCTCAAAGGTCCTTCAAATTCTCCCTAGGCAGAACCGAAATCCTTCTAGCCCCATAATTGTAGATATAACCCCTAATCAACCTTTTGATGATCAACCATCCACTTCAATTCCACTTGTAAATCCATAGAAAGAAATCCCCAATAAAGAAAAAGAAAACAATCCTACTCAAATCTCTGTTGCTAAGACACAAAACCCTCAATCAGAAAAAGCTTTTTTGCCTTTCAATTTGGGAGTAGAGATAGCTAAGCTGAAGATTCTAGTTCCTTTAACATAACTAATTAAGAATGAACCTTCCAAGTCTCAAATAAACCAGACCTTAAACTTTTCTGAAAATGAAGATTCAGTTAACTTGTTTGATGATAAACTAGAACTTATATTCGGTCCTGATGTTAATGGCAAACCACTAGAAGGAGGAGTTCCACCTTTTTATATAAGCCTTAGTATTCATGACAAGATTTTACACAATGCAATGTTTTTATTTATTTATTTTTTTTTATTTTTTTTTCTGAATCAGGCTATTTCTATTATGGTACAAAAAGTCAAAAAGTTACATCAGTGTTACAATAAGGCCATGGCCCTGTAAATCCTGCCGAGGGATTGACAGTTTGCCAAACTTTATACATACCTAAAGTTGAACATATTCAAAAATTGGATGCTGAAGATGGACATGCTGAGACAAAGGAACATATCGACACTGAACACTACTTAAACATGGACTAACAGACATATGGATCCATATTTCCGACACATAGATTTTAAAATCCAGTCTAAAGCCAAACACATACAGAAAACAAGATTCAAAGACTCTGTTATCACAAAACCTGTACTGATGGATGCTAATCAGTAAGACCTTATGTAACTGTTTCAGACCAGAATTTTAGCTAGGGATTAGCCTCCCTAACCTGAGAGGGCTCTCTCAAAACAAATTACTGATTTATCTTTAGACACAAAGAGGGCTAACTCTTGACATGAAAATTTAGTAAACATGCTGGTTGGACAGACAAC